>CAJDSM010043529.1:4258-33012 GCA_903981925.1 Ostrea lurida
GGGAGAGGAGATCATAAGAGAGGTGATAGTGGTAATGTATATTACTACATAGAGCATGCCATTAGGGAAAATTAGTTTTGATACTGTCGCATATAATATGGAGGTATCATGCAAGGTTTGTCAAAGTGTGTGGTATATATGCACTGTACTGAGCAAAGGAGGCTCTTCAAAAATGTTTCGACTAATAGCAGGTACTAATATAAAAATGGGAGTAACATATGTTAGAACGTATATGTCCAAAAACATATATATACAAATTCGAGTGTAGGGCAACACGGACATCCGACAAAAGCGAAGGCGGGATAGGTGCCATGGGAGGAGTAAGCATATTGCTGATGCGGTCAGCCGCCATGAGCCCGGTGTCGAAACAAAGTGGTTACCGTACGTCAAATCTAGTAGGAAATGACAGTCTAAAAAAGGGGTATAAACAATCCAGTCAACAAATGATTAGTGATAATTTGTACTCGGAAACAAGGTCATTATAACGACGTAGATTTGCGAAATGATAATTTAAAGCGAGTTCGTTTAACTGCAAATAACTGTTTTGGTTAGTAAGTTCGGCCTGCTTTTAAAAAGTCTCATAAAGTTTGTGCAGGGTTAAAAATTCTTAAATTTTTGGTTTAAGTGTTTTGCAAACTTTTGTCGGCTTATTATAAGTGTTCTTATTTTCAAATTCATTCTAGCAATATCATAATCTTTGTATGCTGGCATGTAGTCTGATGATATTGATGTATCCATGTTTCATTCAATATTGATTTTAAGATTCATTGTTGCATATCTCGCAAGATAGAAGGAATTCTGAGTGTTACGAAATGACAAAAGATGCTCACTACTTCTTGGCCATGATTCCATTTTCACGCGGTCCGTGTTTGCTTTTATCTCTCGTTGAACACACTCTAGATGATCAACCCTTTGCATACTGAGTTTGGTAATTATAATTTCTATACTTACTTTTAGATTTATGGGATTCCATCAATTTTAATGATGAATGTTTTTACTACCATATTAAAGAAACATAAAATATGTTTCCATGATAACAGAAAAGAAATCTTCGAAACGGATGATACGATCGTTAATAATAAATAGGGGAGATATTCTGAATTTTGAAAATTTCTTATCTTGAAAGTCAAAGTGAGGCCCGACCTATATTCAAAGAATAATACATACAATGGAAATTTGTAGAATACATAAAAGAAAATTAATCGAATATCAGTAGAAGACTAACATGTAAAGGCAGATAACGAACAGTGATCAATCTATGTAAGTCCCAATAGAGATAGCAAATACAAGAGTTGGTCAACACGACCGCTGGATACAGCAGAAGGTGGGATCAGGTGCTAGGAGAGTAAACATTGGTAATGAATTATAAATCTGATCTTATAGAAATATACAAATAATTCGTGAAACTTGAATTAAAAACAATTACATGAGAAAGATGGAATAGACTGAATATTGCAAGTTTGACATCATAAAGAACAATTCTGTTTTACTGACTATCATATAATTTTCATTTTAGTGTGATATATAAATTTCAAAAGACTTAATTAGATCTTAACTAAAAAGACTGTATATGCAGGTATGATAAGAAGAGTGTTGATGTATTGACCAGATTATAATATGATTATTGAAGAGTGTTACAACTAATATGATTGAATGATTAATATAATTGTTTAAATCCCGCTCGAGAATATTTCGCTCATAATGGAGACGTCACCATTCAGGTGAATTCTGGATTTGTCGCCGTGGATGAGTATAGACACTGCTTGGGCACAGTACTATCATCTTTTGATTGTTGGTTGTTCTTTGAAAATTCATGATATTATGTCGAGATTTTTTGTCACCTTTCTACATTAATTTTTTTTGGATCTGAGCTAATGCACCACACAACATGGACAAAAACAATACAAAACAAGCAAATTAGCCACACAATCGACATACAGACGGAGGCGCAGGGGTTAACCATACTATACTCATCGCTGTCGAGGACCATTTAGTGCCCGAGTATTTATCACTGTCGTGAATGCTACTCGTTGACCACTGTCCTCCTGTTATATCAGAATTTTCATGTAATCTCGGAATTCCAAATCCCTAATGAATTAGACACATAACTTTCCGTTCATCTGCACGGATTTCTTGGCAATGTTAATTTATTTAGTAACGCGAGACAAACAGTATGGTAAGTCACTTCAATCTAAGTACTGTTGTAGAAATAGAAGGGGAATATCTTTTGTTATATTATAGCGAGGAGCCATATCCGTCTGTTTAATCTCAAATACAGCGCTGATTTTTGAAACAGAGTGGCGAATAATTGTGTCCTATAATAATTATTTCATAAGTCTTAGAAGCTGTGTTTCACGTTCATCACGACTGTAACATTCTGTGCCGATCGTTTACTATTAGTCTAGGTTATTTGAAGGTATGGGTAAAGTGATTAATCCAGCAACTTTAAAATCTGTTGAATGTTATTTGTCGGGGAAATATAAATTAAATGAAAGAATACTCATCATTTTTTCGGCTGTTCCGGTACTACGGAAATTTTTGAACGCAAAGACTAATCATGTTTTTACAAAAATATATTATAATTCCCATAAGATTAGTAATTAAGACGTTTGTTAGGAACGGGGTCAATGAAGATCAATTCCTCGAAGTAAACATATGTCTACAAGCATTTTTAATTCTCCTTTACAATTCATCTAACACAATTCAACAAAAACTTTTTTTATGTCCTTTTTAGCACTCACTGAGTATCTTAAATTAAAATGGGAAGAATAACATGTGTCAAACGCAATATAGTCCAAATAATATACAAAATCGAGTGTAGAGCAACACGGACTCGGACAAAAGCGAAGGCAGGATCAGGTGCAAGAGGGTAAGCATCTCTGGCCGACACGGTCACACCCGTCGTAGCCGTATCGAAAAAGTAAGGGGGTTTCCCGTTGAAATTTAGTAGAGTTTAGTACGAAAATGACAGTCTAACAAATGAAACATTCAGTCAAATCTAATCCACTTTTCTCTTTCATGGACGAGTCACCTATACCCAGGCAGTTTTTTACTCAAGAACTGCGGATGGCACTTGCTTTCTGCAACTTAGACTCAAACAAATATCAGGGACATTGTTTCCGAATTGGAGTAGCGACTACTGCCGCTGCTGCAGGTTATTCAGAACTACAAATCCAGAGCATGGGTCGTTGGCACTCCAACGCATTCCACAAATATATTCGAATTCCCTCACTGAAATTGTGATTTAGGTTTAAACTCTCCTGATGACATCATTTAGAGTCGGGGGCTCTAATTATCACCATGAATTGCGTCATGTGTCAATAATGCAGGAAGACAGTCTTCCTGCTTTATCGTGATGTGTTATTTATATGTATTCACTTGCAGATTATTTCGTGTACTTGTTCTACCATAATGCTGTTAGACAGAGGCTAACAGCATCCAGCAATCCTTCTACCTGCAATACGTAAATTTTGTATACATGCACAGTAACCATCTACTACCTACATGAGGTTCTATATGTGTTCATTACAAAACCTGTTTGTTTATTTTCTGTTATGTTTTGATGGGGCGATAACAAGCCATCCATGAGATTTATAGCCATTTAGTTTGTCTTGCTACGATGGGGAATCGCCCCATATTGATGTACTTTTTTGGCTAGTATGTGGTAGTGTATTAATTTTTGTAGTATGTAGTTGTCTATTTTTGTAGTATGCTTAAGGCAATGACATCATATTGTAGCAGGTCGAATATGGCTTTTTCCATTTACGTTTTTCATATACATTTTTGTCATTGCTACATGTAGTTGAAATCCACTAGTTTATTATTTTTGTTTTTATTTTTGCCACAACTTACAGGTATAATTCTGTCTCAAATTCCTTCTAGTCAAATGTCGGGCCATTTTTGTACTTGTAAATTTTACCATTATGTGATTTACCATACATGTGTCTCCTCCACTATTCTTGTAAATCTCTTTATCACGCCTCAGACAAAATTGTTGAAATTTAATTGGTCAGATCTTTATCACATGACGCCGTGAAAAAACCGTATTATGCGAGAAAAATCCGTATTGAGCGAGTAATTTATTGTCGGTCTTGAACTACAGCCGTATCGCGGAACGTCATGGACAAAATGGCTTCGAAGCGATTTGGGCAGACGACATCGACGAAAATCGACGAGATACCTATACAGTTAGAGGTCTTCGACGTGATAAATTCGTTACACAGTTAGTGACCTGATACGGAAAAATAGATGGTGTGAACAGAAAACCCGTTTCGGACTCGGCTTCGCCTCGCCCGATACGGGTTTTCTTTTCACACCATGTATTTTTCCGTATCACGTCACTAACTGTGTAACTAATAGTATATATGTTTACATTTTGTCATATATTGAATTAATAAATGACACTTTTTCTTCTCATTCAGGAAGTGTTTTGGTTTTGTTTGGAGGCACAGACGCCTGGCAGACATAAATTGTGTAACTGACTACAGCAGATATCGTTAAATGTCGTATTGTTTACATGCGATAACCCTTTTTTTTGCAAATGAATCCATTGTATAGATGCAGATAATGGGCCATTTCAATGTCACGATATAATATAATATTACATTTGCGCATGATAAATATAGATATAGATTAGTTAGCAGTGATGCAATACTAAAGAAAAATGACATGCATAATAATTTCACGGAAAATTTTACACGTAAACATTTAATCTTTTGTTAGCCGTAGTAGATAAAGACTAAAGGAGACACTAATATTATGTCATTTTTCCTACGATATGACGTTAAACGTATATATCATGACGCACTTTTTCATTGTGACGTCAGATGCTGTAAAAAGCACTGGGGTACATTTAGTACAGTATTGCGAATTTTCTCGGGGAAACCTAAACCTAGCTGTGCTATAAACATTGAATCACGATTTCTATATTAAGATAGTTTGTGAGCTCTATTTTTTGTCCAAATGGAACATTACTTGTACATCATAAAAAAAAACACGGTTTTATTTTCTTTATGAGATTTACAATACATAATGTTGACGAATCAATCATCATATAATCATAATTTGCAAAATAAAATATAGAAATATTGATTTTATCAAGAGCATTCATTAAAGTGCGCATCTCTTTTCATTCGTTTAGAATCTTTAATTCCATGGTCAACCTTATTGCAGTTATTTCCCTTGCGGCGGAAGTAGGCGACGCTAGTGGAAGTAGGGACCAAATACTGTAAACACGCCATAATACACATGTGACGATTGTCCTGTCTTTATTCGAAAACTATTAGACCATAGGCCAGTAGCACATTAACTCCCCCCTATGGGGATTTTTCTTCACTATTATGTTTTTAAAGTATTTGAAAAAATAAAGGTGAGCGACGGCTGCTTGACAATTCTATATTGGGGGTGTTTTCAAGATATGCCCATTTTAATTTATCAATTTTTGGCAGTATGACCATTACTGTGTTCCATACCGCATTACTTTGTAATGCAGACGGCATACAAGTTTGCAGAAAGGACATTGATGAGCCGTACATTTAGAATATAGATGACAGGCTCATATGGAAAGTAACACATCACATGACTTCAAGATACATTTTTCATTTGTGTCTTACCAAATTAACTTACATTTCCAAAACTATACATTATTTTGGCATGTGTTAAGTGCTAGTATTGAATAAAGCATATGATGTACGGTTCATTTCTACATAGTATAATTTTGTATAATGCACAATCTTGACCTAGCAGGTTAGTAAATATAACTTCCAATGTAAAATTTTAATCACCGGGATGTTTCCACGTCTTTATTGTATAGAGGTGGATTTATGTGCATAACCAACAAAAAGAAAGCGCATGGACTTTTTTGGAGCATACGTAATGAAACAGTGAAAATATAGATAACGACTTAACCGTAGATAATCCGACATATACAAACAATGAAATAATATATTAATAACGTAATCTGATGAAATATATTCTACATTTATAAAATATATAAATATTGTCATACATAAAATTTTCAATTTTAGGATAACTTTAACACATGAAAGATGTTACATAAAAAGAATCTATTCAATATCAAGTCAGTACAGAAATCTGTTTCAGGCTGCCATCAAATTAAAATCAACAAAATAATTATCGTACATGTACATGTACATTTGGAACAGAATTTAAATGATAATGACAAAATCTCTCAAGCTATACAGTTTTAAAATAAACTTCTGAGGTTTAGGTCCCAAGAACAATAGAAACAGATTGTTATTCAGAAACCTTAAATGACGATTTACATAACTTCGATGGCTGGTCTTATAAACAATTTACAATTATCAATTACTAGAAACAAAAATTATGTGTTGAGGAAAACGGCACTTCATCGAGTGAACAGCCATTATCTCTAGATGTAAGATATCCTAACTGATTGATTGTGTAATGTTTTGCGTCTCTCTTAAGAATATTTCACTCATATGGAGACGTCACCATTGCCAGTAAAGGGCTGCAAATTTAGACCTCTCCTTTGGCGCTGATGGCCTTTGAGCAGGAAGAGGTCGTTATCGTGCCACACCTGCTGTAACACTGGGCTTCAGTTTTTGCGGTCTCATTCGCAGAACCGCAAGTACCTTTTATCAGCCTCTTACAAGAAGCATGGGGTACTGAGGACCTACCTGGCTAAATGTAAGAGGCTTTCTTTCAACCAATGTTCACTGTCGACACTTTTCCCATCCGATAAATGTCTGTTCTATTATAAAGAAACTCTCATAGATAAAAGAGAAAGAGAAACTGGTAAAGTGATTCACAAAATAGCAGAATACTTAGTACGCCAGAAAAAAATCTTCCGAGATATAAAGTGGCTATGACATTATAAGTCAAGTTGAATTTGATGCTAAAGAGGTGATATGTCTCAAATGTGTACGTAGAAAACCTTCACTTGGTCTGATGGCTGACACAAATTAGAAACTAAAGATCAGGTGAATCTTGAGTATCATGGAAAGGCACTTATTTGAGTATTTAGAGTATAATGAACATCGTGTAGGATTATGTTGTTGAGAGTATGACAATTATTTGTCATTTATGCTTGGAGATCATTCGAACTCGTTTAAAAATCATAGAGAGAATATGTAGTAGCAAATCAAATTTTGGTATATCCAAAGGGAGAATTCGTATATTCTGTTGTTACAGAGTTTAAGATACATTTAATCTGTTTTCCATGTATGTGAAATCGCTTCCTGAAACTATGCATTAATTGATTAATTGGATCATATTTTCGTCACGTTCAAAGGTAGCATTTCGCAAATATATGGTCGTTACAACGATTAAGTCTGCCGATATGGCCTACCATTGGGTGAAATGTTGTCTGATGTGTTTGATAGCAATTGTTAAGCCGTTTTTTATGAACTTATTTGACTACGGATCACTCCGTTTATCTGGACTCACGGCGGGTGTGACCGGTCAACAGGGGATGCTTACTCCTTCTAAGCACCTAATCGCACCTCTGGTGTCTTCAGGTATCTCTGTTTGGCCAACTCTTGTTATTGTATCCTATTTGGGACTTACCAGATTGATTACTGTTCGTTATCTTTGTCTTTACATGGCCCATCTGCAGGCCACCGATAATAAGGGAAACATGCCCCATCTGGACACACTGTAAAAGTGTTCAACTTAGCCATCCTTTGGTTATATTTACAACACCTAATGACGAAGTACTTTGTTCGACTGTTGATTAGATGGCTCCAATAAACTGCTTCATTACAGAAAATGCCACCATTTAACAGGCTATTCAGCTATCACAAGAAACGGTTAAAATGTAACTATCCTTGCATGTGATTTGGCAGTTGCTAAAAATTTTAACGCAATAACTTTGGTAAAATGCAGATCTAGAAAGCAAGCGATGTCATTGTTCATTTAGGAGCTGTCATTCCCTATGTTCTCATTGGAAACAGTTGGCGAAAAGAAATAATGAAGATTGTTACTAAGCGTTAGAATATTTAGAATTACTTTTCATTTACGACATTCTAGCATACGTTTTGACAAATACAGTTTGAAGCTTCTGCTCCAGAACACGTTTTTCTGTGTAGACAAAGACTTAGGGTTGTTTAAACGTTACTAGATCCAGCATGTATTCATAATTCGTAAAGGTTTTTGTAAGGTTTAGATCCCAGTACAGGTAAGCTTAAGCTATCCATACTGGCATTTCATATATGCTTTAAAAACTAAGCATGTTTTTCGAAAATATCATTTTTTTAAAACAATTAGATTGTAAATACGAATAGGAAATGGAATGACAAGTTCGTGTAGAATACAATTATGATAGTGATCCTTGCAAACAAAAGCAATGTTGTTAAACGCATTTTCATGTATATCTCATGTAGATCATTTAATTCTTTATCACTTCTAGTTTTCTGAACATAAAAGGATAGATGTTGCGTAATATCAATTATAAATGTTTCAAAACGTTCTTCATATTTCTGAACAACACCATATATCTGGCAAATCTGGGCCTACTTGTATATCTATATGTTTTATGCATACAATTTGGATGAAGTCATAAATTTATTTTTGATTCATTTACATAGATTTACAACCCGATATTCATATTTTATATCGATGAGAATTAGTATCCCATATTTTTTAATTTTTTTTATATATACCATCTGGTTTATGTGAGGTTGTAAACAAGTCCAAAAAATACCCATCATTTTATTTCTGGAGAAGAAATTGCTGTTCTAACATAAAGACAATCAATCTACATAGAATATATAAAATTCCAGATGGATTCAGAGATCAATCTGTTTACATCCACATTTTGGGATGTCAATAACATATTGTTGCACGTGTGATTTATGAATATTGATTTTCTTTCATAATGTAGAAGAATGTGCATCAGCAATAATAGGACGAGTCAGTGCAGTGTCACTATTTATGAATCTTCAGAACATGACACCTTCGAGGGAAAATTCGTTTGTTACTGTCGACATTAAGTACAATGAAGTCGCATGCAAGGTACTGTCGAAAGTGTGTGTATGTATTGTATTCGTACTGACGCAAATGGACTGCCTCTTCAAATAAAAATCAACCATATCGACTAAAACTAGCAGGCTACTAACAAAAGAGGCTAAGTCGCAGGGTTTACAAAGTCTTGTTTAAATTTCAAGTCAGTTATTTGCGAATTTTTGTGGTCTTTTATTATAAGGATCTTTTTTTAATTACATTCTACAAGAGTCATTATCTTCTATTCTGATTGTCGTCTGGTGATAATTTTGAATTCAATATTGATTTTAACAACAAATTATGTTGCTTATCTCAACAAAATAGAGGGTTCAAGAGTGTGACAGGTGAACAAAATATGCTTACTACTCCTAGGTCCCTGATTCCACGTTCACGCGGTCCGTTTTTGCTTCACTCTCGGTTGATACCGAGCGAAGCTCAGACGGACCAAAGGCTCGTCCTCGAAGCAAGGCTCTAAAGGTAACATATGCTTAAAGAAATAACGTCAAATTCAGCAAGAGAAAAGAAATCATCTCGACATACGTTCGAGGAAAGTTGCGTGGCCCATAAATGTAGCGCATAAGGGATTTTATAAATAGAATAAGTTTTCAGGTAAATACTATTTCTAACTTATAATTACCGTACTCAGCTAAATTATGATTATGCAACGACCAAGTTTCATGCTTCGCTCGGTCCAACGGTCACACCGTACATATTAGCGAGCGAAGATCCAATGAAAAGGAAATCACGTAATTTGCTCCCTAATGCTGTGACTCCGATACTTGACCTACAATTTGTCCTCAAAATTGTTGCCTTCACTGCGGTACACATCGTTGACAACTCCGTAAATGAAATAGATATGTTGTTTGGATAGCACCACAGACGTTTTAAAATTCCAAGCAAACTTTTGCATACCTTAGTATGTTTTGCTTGTTGTTGATAAAGTGCTTATTTTGAAAGAAAACAAAACATTACTGCTATTACAACGTCACAATGCAACATGTTCACGTGGAGTATGTCATTTTCTTCGTGCTAAAAGAAAAAGCTGATTTTATTTGCAAGATATTTTAGGGTCTTCGCTCGCACCAACAGTAGATGCATCGTCAACATATTACTCTGTTTCATCACCCCTTTATATATTGAAGCTATGTATAATTATCATTTTAACTACTTACGTTAGATTTCTGGGATCCCATCAACTTTTATCTTTTCTGCTAAATAAAAAAAAATGAAACCTTGTTTTCATGAATCAGGAAAAAAAGTACTTTGAAACGAATTACCATAATTTAAAGCATTTTCAATATAATGTTTTACGACAGCAGCACCGTTATCAATATGACCTCATGATATTACTGAATAAGGAAGTGCTACTCACATTGGTAAGAATTGCTTTAAGGATCGTCCTTATCATTTGGAAAATATCAAGTCTTCAAAACACATCTCAAACGGCATTTTGTGATGTACAGCATCTTATAGGTAACTTTAAGAAAATACAGGCTAGTGGTGGACAGTTGCATTGTACAATAGCTGTTGAAAATTAAAGGAAGATAAGCTGACGGAGCTAATTATTTACCTATCACCACCTCCTCTTTTCAGCACATACATGGTGAATGTTATTCAAGCTGTGTATAACAATAGTGTGTTTGACATACTTTGAGGGGAAAAACATAAAAAAAGCAACGGCCCTTGAAACGGTATTCAATTGTTAGACGACAGTTTACAGTTCACAGTTCACTATTGAATAGTGAACTGTCGTCTGATAGTGAAACTGTCGTCTGGGTAATATTAAGGTATATCTTTAAAAATATGTCAATTATATTTTCAGGGTAGGCCCTTTGGGGCAAGGGGCCCCCTCATGTATAAATATGGTTATGTTACCCTGCCTGGTTCTGGACTTCTCGAGCCCGACGACTACCGCTGTATACAATAATATAGTGCATAAAAGATGGGGCTGGCGCATACCGTGAAGCCTATTTTAGAGAGATGAAATTTTCAGGGTAGGCCCTTTGGGGCAAGGGGCCCCTCATGTATAAATATGGTTATGTTACCCTGCCTGGTTCGGGACTTCCGAGCCCGACGGGACTATTCGCTGAATACAATGATATAGTGTATAAAGATGGGCGCTGGCGCACACCGTGAACCCACTTCAAGAGAGATGAAATTTTCAGGGAAGGCCCTTTGGGGCAAGGGCCCTTCATGTATAAATATGGTTATGTTACCTGCCTGGTTCTGGACTTCCCGAGCCCGACGACTATTCGCTGTATACAATAATATAGTGTATGAAGATGGGGCTGACGCACACTGTGAAGCCCATTTTGAAGAGATGAAATTTTCAGGGTAGGCCCTTTGGGGCAAGGGGCCCTCATGTATAAATATGGTTATGTTACGCTGCTTGGTTCAGGAATTTCCGAGCCCGACGACTATTCGCGGAATACAATAATATAGTGTATAAAGATGTTGGCTGACGCATACCGTGAAGCCCATTTTAGAGAGATGAAATTTTCAGGGTAGGCCCTTTGGGGCAAGGGGCCCCTCATGTATAAATATGGTTATGCTACCCTGCCTGGTTCTGGACTTCCTAGCCCGACGACTATTCGCTGAATACAATAATTATGTGTATGAAGATGGGCTGGCACAAACTGTGAAGCCCATATTTTAAGAGATGAAATTTTCAGGGTAAGCCCTTTGGGGCAAGGGCCCCTCATGTATTAAATATGGTTATGTTACCCTGCCTGTTCTGGACTTCAAGCCCGACGACTATTCGCTGTACAATAATATAGTGTATAAAGATGGGGCTGGCGCTACCGTGAAGCCCATTTTAGAGAGATGAAATTTTCAGGGTAGGCCCTTTGGGGCAAAGGGCCCCTCATGATAAAATATGGTTATGCTACCCTGCTGGTTCTGGACTTCCTAGCCCGACGACTATTCGCTGTATACAATAATATAGTGTATGAAGATGGGGCTGACGCACACTGTGAAGCCCATTTTGAAGAGATGAAATTTCAGGTAGGCCCTTTGGGCAAGGGGCCCCTCATGTATAAATATGGTTATGTTACGCTGCTTGGTTCAGGATTTCCGAGCCCGACGACTATTCGCTGTATACAATAATATAGTGTATAAAGATGTGGCTGACGCCATACCGTGAAGCCCATTTTAGAGAGATGAAATTTCAGGGTAGGCCCTTTGGCAAGGGCCCTCATGTATAAATATGGTTATGCTACCCTGCCTGGTTCTGGACTTCCTAGCCGACGACTATTCGCTGAATACAATAATATAGTGTATGAAGATAGGGCTGGCGCACAATGTGAAGCCCATTTTAAAGAGATGAAATTTTCAGGGTAGGCCCTTTGTGGCAAGGGGCCCCTCATGTACAAATATGGGTTATGCTACCTGCCTGGTTTGGACTTCCATGCCCGACGACTATTCGCTGAATACAAAAATATGTTATGAAGATGGGGCTGGCGCAAACTGTGAAGCCCATTTTAAAGAGATGAAATTTTCAGGGTAGGCCCTTTGTGGCAAGGGGCCCTCATGTATAAATATGGTTATGTTACCCTGCCTGGTTCTAGGACTTCCGAGCCTGACGACTATTCGCTGATACAATAATATAGTGTATGAAGATGGGGCTGGTGCACACGTGAAGCCATTTAGAGAGATGAGATGTTCAGGGTAGGCCCTTTGGGGCAAGGGGCCCTCATGTATAAATATGGTTATGTTACCCTGCCTGGTTCTGGACTTCAAAGCCGACGACTATTTCGCTGTATACAATAATATAGTGTATAAAGATGGGGCGGCGCATTACGTGAAGCCTATTTTAGAGAGATGAAATTTTCAGGGTAGGCTCTTTTGGCCAAGGGGCCCATCATGTATAAATATGGTTATGTTACCCTGCCTGGTTCTGGATTCCAAGCCGACGACTATTCGCTGAATACAATAATATAGTGTAAAATGGGGCTGGCGCATACCGTGAAGCCCATTTCAGAGAGATGAATTTTCAGGGTAGGCCCTTTGTAGCAGGACCTTCATGTATAAATATGGTTATGTTACCCTGCCTGGTTCTGGACTTCCGAGCCCGACGACTATTCACTGTATACAATAATATAGTGTATAAAGATGGGGCTGGTGCATGCCGTGAAGCCCATTTTGAAGAGATGATATTTCAGGGTAGGCCCTTTGGGGCAAGGGGCCCCTCATGTATAAATATGGTTATGTTTACCCTGCCTGGTTCTGGACTTCCGAGCCCGACGACTATTCGCTGTATACAATAATATAGTGCATAAAGATGGGGTTGGCGCACACGTAAAGCCCATTTTAGAGAGATGAAATTTCAGGGTAGGCCCTTTGGGGCAAAGGGCCCCTCATGTATAAATATGGTTATATTACCCTGCCTGGTTCTGGACTTCGAGCCCGACGACTATTCGCTGTATACAATGATATAGTGTATAAAGATGGGGCTGGCGCCCACCGTGAAGCCCATTTTAGAGAGATGAATTTTTCAGGGTAGGCCTTTTGGGCAAGGGGCCCATCATGTATAAATATGGTTATGTTATCCTGCCTGTTTTAGGACTTCCAGCCCGATGACTATTCGCTGTATACAATGATATAGTGTTGAAAGATGGGGCTGGCGCCCCGCCAGCCCATCTTTATAAACTATTATTGATTCAGCGATGTGTCGGGCTCGGAAGTCAGAACCAGGCAGGGTAACATAACCATATTTATACATGAGGGCCCTTTTCCCAAATAGCCTACCCTGAAAATTTCATCTCTCTAAAATGGGCTTCACGGTTTGCGCCAGCCCCATCTTTATACACTATATTATTGTATACAGTGAATAGTCGTCGGGCTCGGAAGTCCAGAACCAGGCAGGGTAACATAACCATATTTATACATGAGGGGCCCCTCCCCCAAGGGCCTACCTTGAAAAATTTCATCTCTTTTAAAATGGGCTTCACAGTGTGCTCCAGCCCCATCTTCATACACTATATTATTGTTTACAGCGAATAGTCTTCGGGCTCGAAAGTCCAGAACCAGGCAGGGTAACATAACCATACTTATACATGAGAGGCCCCTTCCCCAAAGGGCCTACCCTGAAAATTTCATCTCTCTAAAATGGGCCTCACGGTATGCGTCAGCCCAGTCTTTCAACACTATATCATTGTATACAGTGAATAGTCGTCGGCCTCGGAAGTCCAAACAAGGGAGGGTAATATAACCTATTTATACATGAAGGGCCCTTTTGCCCCAAAGGGCCTACCCTGAAAAATTTCATCTCTCTTAAATAGGCTTCACGGTGTGCGCCAGCCTTATCCTTTTACACTAAATTATTGTATACAGCAAATAGTCGTCGGGCTCGAAGTCCAGAACAAGGCAGCGTATATAACCAATTTATACATGAGAGGCCCCTTGCCCCAAAGAGCCTACCCTGAAAATTTAATCTCTCTAAAATGGGCTTCACAGTGTGCACCGTGTTGCGCCAGCCCCATCTATAACGCTATATTATTGTATTCAGCAAATAGTCCGTCGGGCTCGGAAGTCCAGAACCAGAAAGGGTAACATAACCATATTTATACATGAGGGGCCCCTTGCCCCAAGGAGCCTACCCTGAAAATTTCATCTCTCTAAAATAGGCTTCACCGTATGCACCAGCCCCATCTTTATTACACTATATTATTGTATACAGCGAATAGTCGTCGGGCTCGGAAGTCCCGAACCAGGCAGGGTAACATAACCATTTTTATGCATGAGGGCCCCTTGCACCAAAGGGCCTACCCTGAAAAATTTCATCTCTCTAAAATGGCTTCACGGTATGCGTCAGCCCCATCTTTATACACTATATTATTGTATACAGCGACTAGTCTTCGGGCTCGAAGTCCAGAAACCAGGCAGCAGGTAACATAACCATATTTATACATTGAAGGGCCCCTTTCCCAAAGGGCCTCCCCTGAAAATATTGCATCTCTTCAAATGGGCTTCACAGTGTGCCCTAACCCCATCTTCATACATTATAAATAATTTGTCTACAGCGAAATAGTCTTCGGGCTCGGAAGTCCAGAACCACGCAGGAGTAGCATAACCATATTTATACATGAGGGCCCCTTGCCCTAAAGGGCCTACCCTGACAATTTCATCTCTCTAAAACAGGCTTCACGGTAATGCACCAGCCCCATCTAATATATACACTATATTATTGTATCACAACGACTAGTCGTCGGGCTCGGAAGTCCAGAAACCAGGCAGCAGGTAACAATACCAACTTTTATACATGAGGAGGTCCCTTGCCTCAAAGGGTCTACCCTGCAAATTTCATCTCTTTAAAATGGGCTTCACAGACAATGTGCGCCAGCCCCATCTTCATACACTATATTATTGTATACAGCGAATAGCTCTTCGGGCTCGGAAGTCCAGAACCAGGCAGGGTAACATAACCATATTTATACATGAATGCCCCTTGCCCCAAAGGGCCTACCCTGAAAATTTCATCTCTCGGAAATTGGCTTCACGGTATGCGCCAGCCCATCTTTATACACTATATTATTGTATTTAGCGAATAGTCGTCGCGGCTCGGAAGTCAGAACCAGGCAGGGTAACAAAAAACCATTTTTTATGCATGAGGGGTCCCTTGCACCAAAAGGCCTACCCTGGAAATTTCATCTCTCTAAAATGGGCTTCCACGGTATGCGCCAGCCCCATCTTTCTACACTATATTAATTGTATACAGCGAATAGTCGTCGGGCTCGGAAAGTCCAGAACCAGGCAGCGTAACAAACCATATTTATACATGAGGGGCCCCTTGTCCCAAAAAGGCCTACCCTGAAATTTCATACTCTTCAAAATGGGCTTCACAGTGTGCGCTAGCCCCATCTTCAATACGTTTATATTATTGTATACAGCGAATAGTCTTCGGGCTCGAAGTCCAGAACCAGACAGGTAAGATAACCATAATTTATACATGAAGGGTCCCTTGCCCAAAGGGCCGGACCCTGAAAATTTATCATCTCTTGAAATGGGCTTCACGGGTGATCCAGCCCCATCTTTATACACTATATTATTGTATTTAGCGACATTATCGTCGGGCTCGGAAGTCCAGAAACCAGGCAGGGTAACAAAACCATTTTATGCATGAAGGGGCCCCTTGCACCAAAGGGCCTACCCTGAAAATTTCATCTCTCTAAAATGGGCTTCACGGTATGCGCCAGCCCCATCTTTATACACTATATTATGTATACAGCGACTAGTTGTCGCGGCTCGGAAGTCCCGAACCAGGCAGGGTAACTAAACCACTTATGCAATAGAGGGGCCCACTGCACCAAAAGGAAACACCAACAACCTACCCTGAAAATTTCATCTCTCTAAAACTGGGCTTTCACGGTATGACAGTCAGCCCCATTTTATCACACTCATTATATATGTAGTTACATGGAGACGAACTAGTATTCAGAGGAGACGATCCCAGCCCGTACGAGTAAAGTCCAGAAAACAGGCAGTGGTAAGCATAACGCAGTATTATAGAACCCAATGAGGCCCTAATGCCCAAACAGCGAACCTAACATGACAAAGATATTGCATCTCTCTGACGCAATATGGCTTCACGGTGTGCGCCAGCCCCAATACATATCCTCAACAATATATTAATTGCCCTACTTTAGCGACCTAGTTTCGTCGGGGCTTGGAAGATCCAGCCCACCACAACTAAACAAGACACGATAAAGAAGGGTAACATAAAACCTATTTTTATTGACATGAGGAGGCCCCTTGACCAAAAGGGCCACTACTCTAACAAAAAATTTCATCTCTTCAAAAATATAGGCTTCATCACGTCGTAGCGATACCCATCTTCAATCATCACTTATATTAATTGTAACATATAGCGGAATAGTCTTTCAGGGCTCCGGGCAAGACTCGGACCATGAAACAAGAAAGAACACCGGGTAACATAACCATATTAATAACATGAAGGGCCCCCCATTTCCCAAAGGGCTCTACCCTGATAAATTTCATCTCTCTGAAATTGGGCCTTCAACGGTGTGCACCAGCCCCATGCTTTATTACTCATTAAATAATTATATTGTATTCAGTCGTATCAGTCCTTCAGAGTTCCGGAATCCAGAAGCCAGTGCAGCACGGTAAACATAACGCATAAATATTATGCAAAATGAGGGGTCCCTTGCACCCAAAGGCCTCACCTAAAAATTCATGAATCTCTCTAAAATAGGGCTATCACGGTATGCGCTAGCGCCATTCATAAATAACACCAATATAATATGTATACAAGTGAGAATAGTCGTCGGGACTCAGAAAGTCCAGAACAGCAGGTAAACATAACCATATCTAACATGAGGGGCCCCTCCCCCAAAAGGGCCTACCTTGAAAAATTCATCTCTTTAAAATGGGCATTCACCATTGGTGCTGCCAGCCACCATCTCATACACCTAATATATTGATACAGCGAAATAGTCGTCCGTGGGTCGAAAGTCCAGAACCGGACAAGGAACGACTAACTACCTAAATATACATGGAGCCCCCTTCCCGAAAGGGTCCATACCCCTGAAAAATTTCTATCTCTCTAAATGGCCCTACGGATGCGTCAGCCCAGTTTTACAACAACTATTATTCATTGATATACAGTGAATAGTCGTCAGGCCTCGGAAGTCAGAACAAGGAGACAGGGAATATAACCTGCAATTATATACAGAAAGGGCCCTTTTACCGCAAGAGGGCCTACCTGAAAATTTCACTCATTATAAATAGGCTTCACGTAGAACTGCGCCAGCCTATCCTTTTTACACTAAAATGTAACTAGTATAACAGCAATAGTCGTCGAGCTCGAAAGTCCAAGAAACAAGACAGACGTAATAATAACATCTATTCATAATACATTATGAAAGAGGCCCTTGCCCCAAAGAGCCTACCTGAAAAATTAATCTCTCTAAAATGGACATCACAGTGTGCACCGTGTGCAGACAAGCCCCATCTTTATAACACTATCATTATTGTCAGCAGCGAATGTCGTCGGCTCGGAAGTCCCGAACCAGGCAGTAAGGTAATATAACATTTTATGCATGAGGGTCCCCTTGCACCAACACCGGGCCCACCTGAAAAATTCATCTCATCTAAAATGGGCTTCACGTATCGCGTCACGCAGCCCCATCTTTATACACTATAATAATTGTATAAGCGATATAGTCCTTCGGGGCTAACGAAGTCCAAACCAAGCAAAGAAGGTAATCATACACCAAATATTTAATACGCAATGAAGCGGCCCCCTTGAACAACCATAAGGGCTCCGCTCCCTGAATTAATAGTTCATACTCTATCCCATAAGCAAGATATGGGTTTAAGATCTCTTTTCAGCACGTAGTCCAGGCGCCTACCCCATCTTCTAATACATTCAATATATAACTTGTCTGGATAATTCAGCGTGAGAATTAAGTTCATACTTCCGTGAGCCTCAGGAAGTCCTATGGAACAACCTGGCCTAGTTTTAGCATAAAACACTCAGTATATCAACCTATTGCATGGCGAAAGCTCACTTTAATAGCCCACCACACACCGCAGGCCACATTACTTGCCTGACAAATATTACATTTCATTCTCTTAATTACACAGTCTTCTAACAGTGATGCTACTATGTCCCCATTCTGTGGTAATATTAACAACATGTAATATGTAGTTATAATGCAAAACGACTGTCGTCGGGCATACGTGAAAGCTCTCTAGATCCACCAGTGCATGCCGAAGTAACTAATCAAAACACTCTCAATGTGAATAAGATTCTATATGCAAGATTCTCCCCTTGATATGCCTGGTGGGCAAAAGGGAGTCAGACCACTGCAGAAAAGTTTCATCTGCTTTATATATAATTGGGAACTTCACAAGTGCGTGCGCCCACAGCCTCTATCTTTATCAGTACAACATATCATTTATTTGTATACAGCGAAAACTACTCTACCGGGCTGGTTAAAGTCCCACGACCCATTCCTGGCGTACCAAAATCCCATAGGTTGAAACGTCAACGGTAAACATATTAGAACACAATCCAAATAATAATATTGACATAGAGTAAAAGGCACACTTGCCCCAACAGGAATGTCCTACCTGTAAAAATTTCTATCCCTCTACTGAAGACTCAGTGGCACACGGTCGCGCAAGACACAAGTCCCCATCCTTTTATTCACATATCTTTACCAAATATATTAGTTGTAAATGCAACTTGAGACAGCGATAAGAATTGTAATACGATCGGGACTCTTGACGCGAGTAATCTCCTGCGGACAGAACACAACAGTCCCAGCCCCGAAATGGCTTAGGGCTTGTTTTCTTTGACCAACAAACAAGAAACACTATTTTATAGTATGCGATGAGGGTAAGGGTTTCACTTTGTTCCTTGCAACCGAATCCAAAGTCCCACACCTGAAAAAAATAAATATCATCTCTCCTAAAGACTTCACGGTATGAGCGCAGCGGCCCATCTTTTATACACGCTCTATAAACTACCGTGTGGCTATAAGTCCCACAGCGACCTAGTCGTCCGGGCAATCGGAAGTCCAAGAACCAGGAAGCGATTAAAACATAAACCAGTCATACATCATAAAATGACTCTAAAATTTTAGAGGTGCCCTTGCCACCCATAGAACCCACAAATTACCCTTAAAACATTCAACTATATTACAAACATGGTCAATCACAGGCTGGTAGCGAAATAAGACCCCAAATCTGTCATCGTCACTAGTAAATATATGGAATTGTATACAAAGGCAAAAATAAGTAGCATATCGGAGTCGAGAAAGTAAACATAAAACCATGGCAGTCCTACGAACAAAGAGGTAACCATAACATATTATACATGAGACCGGTCCCTTGCCCCAAGGTGCCAGACCATAACAATTTCATCCATCTCTTTGCAAAGTGACCGGACTCTAACCAAACAAGGTGTTACTGCACCAGCCATCATTGTCATACACAACCAAGTTATCTTATTGTATAGCGAATACGTACGTCGGAATCCTGATAAACCGGACATCTACCAAGGCAGACTGCGGCATGCCAGAACACATGGCAGCGAAAATGATCCCGAGTAAACAAATACACATTAATTTTATATTGTCTTTTCAATGCAGGGCCTCTTGAATGCACAAACCAAATCGGGCACCTTTACCCTCTGAAACAACCTTTTCATATACTACTCAATCAATTATGGAGCGTCCACGGTACATGCGCCAAGAACCCCAGTCTTCATATCAACTAAGATATAGATTATGGAATACACTCGACTGGAAGTTGAATCATACAATCTCCCATTCCCACTCACGTAATACAAACCTGAATTGTTGTTAGTTGCAGAGAGAGTGCATACTGACGCGTATACAAAAATAATATAGTGTATAAAAAGAAGTGGGGCTTCATGGCGACCAAAATACCAAGTAAAAGACACCATTAGAGGTTACAGGATACTGAAATCTTGTCCAAGGGATAAGCCACTGGATGCACTGTACGGCCGCCTCAATAGCCATATATAAGAGTTTTACCGGTTTTGTTGAACCCTGCCCTAGGTTCTGGACTTACTGAGCCAGTGAGTCTCGACTCATTCGCTCTAAACCTATAATGACAATAATATAAGTGTATAAATGAAATGGGCAAGCAAAGCAATCACTCGAAATACCTCGCTGTAAAAATAGAGAGAATGACGAGATTTGATTCCATAGGAATGAATTTCATACCAAAAACAAAAAACTATAATTTCAACTGTATGCAAATCATGAAAGTTGATGACATTTTAACATATAGCAGAATTAACAATGGCTATAAATTCTCTCCCATGCATACATCAAGATCCAAATCCCATAGTCATTAAATAAGAAAAACAGACAGATATGCCATCAGCACAATAACATACTTTTGTCTTATAGAAAGATCGAATATCAAAAAAGGCAGGATTTGAACAGTTATCCGAAACAATGACACATCAATAAACAACAAACCAGTTTTCTACCAACTAGTAAATAATTAAAAAAACGAGAAACTAATATTGAATACATTCACCTTACATATAAATTCCTATACCCAAACCCGAACATTGAATCCAGGAAACCGTGACAATAAACAAAGTATTCAAACAACGTGTTACCCTTAATTTCCCATCACTTGACAGGAGATATTAATATAATGTAATCCACGCACCACATGGGGTTAGACACTTTGTTTTACTGTATTACCAAAAAAAGGAACTACAAAATAATACTGACCCTTATATCTAACACTTGAAATAACATACATTAGAGGATGCAGCTCGTTATGATAGAAAGAATTAATCAATTAAAGAAAAGTATAATACTCGAGCCATGTGTCTCACTTAGCATTTATGACATCTCAACAACTAGTTACCTACTGATCCGACAGGTAAATTTTGGTTCGAATACATGAGTTTATGTGATACTAAACAATTGCCATTCTTATCATCCATGCCAACATCATCCCAGATAAAATATTCCCAGTATATAACTAAAATCGGCAAACGACAAAAAAAAACACAAAACAAAAAAGTACCACAAAGATACTATGAAACAGAAATAATCATATACTCCCAAAAAACACAATACAAAATCGAGATGGATAGAGGCAACAAACACGCGAACCATTCGAAACGAAAAGCGAAGGCAGGATCAGAAGTGCCGATGCCGAAAGGGTCAAGACAATCCTCTGACATGACCGCTCACCAAACCCACCGAACGCGAACCTACCGCATTCAGTTCGAAACCAAAAGTCCTAAAACACGGGAAAAGAAAGAACCGCATAAACCCCGTCATCAAAAACCATCCGAAAGTATTGAAAAAAAAATTGACAGAAAAAAAATCTAAAACAAAAATCAAAACAGGTAGAAAACAAAAAACAATTCAGCTACACAACAACAAACATACTCTGACCAATATAAACAGTGATAAACCATATTGCTCAAAATCGCCAACAACAAGGATCAAAATAAACAAAACTCACTTCAGCCGACCGTTCACCGAACTTTGCGAACATGACTGACCTTTTTCAAACGAATCTCGTCACTACACCCTGCCACATCACTATTTGGTCTCTACGTAGTTGCCTCGCATTCTTAAAAAACTCCATCGAATACGCATGCGCATTGCCCCCTTGCGTATCCGAAATCAAACTGAGAAAATACAAAAGACACACACATAAGCAGCCAAACAACACCAGAAATATACCAACCCAAAGGTGAAGGCAAACCACCACCAGCACACACCACCAACAAAAAAACCAGAAAGAAGAAAGTTAGAACAAATCAATGCAAAGTCCAAAACAAGATCAAGATAAAACCGCAACACGAACACGACATAAGACAAGAATTCTCATAACAAATCAGAAAAAATGAAACCAAGTTGATGCAGATCAATGCCAACGCAAAGAACCAAACGAGAGGGCGATTAGGAGCTCGCAATAAGCTCTCAATGTGAAAAACCGACAATGAAGCACATACTCGTGTCAAGATTTCGCACTCTGGTAGTCAACCATCTAAGTATTCCATAGGGTTCGTCAAGTGACCCAGGAGAAAAGCAGAGAGGAACAAGACGTATAGTCGCATAGGAGAGCACAATATGGACAACAGACCTGGTGTGTGAGAAAGACAAGCAAAGTAATAGAATAACCAAGAGAAAGTGTGATCTTTCTAAGGCACGTGACACTGAGTGATAACAAAGACACACTGCCGAAATACGGGACATACGGAGCTCATAGCCACGCATAAAGTACAATTAAGAATGATGTATGCCCAAAGGCGACACGTCGTGACGAGCAAGCCAAGCCATGTATACTTAAACACAAGGTCACGAGTGGTACTAGTTGTCAAGTCGAGAAGAGGAAATCAGCGCAGACAGCAAGGGAGAGGCGTGTGCTGCACGCGGCCCGGCAAACACAGCTGGGTCAGCGGGCATTGGAAGTCGCAAGAGAGGGGCACAGCAGACGTCGGCAAAACGAACCAAGAAGAACTAAAAAACAAGGAGACCAACGAGCTAAAACGAAAGCATGTAGCCTCCCCCTCCCTTCCCTCCCAAAAACACCGACAAAAGCAGGAGGACAACTAGAGACACGCACGACAAAAGCGAACAGAGCAGCCAATGATATAAGAAAAAGCTACCGAGCGGTCCGGATCCTCAAGCAGTGACCCGCCGAGATAACCACCGACGAGGAGACAACACAACGGCTTATCAGACATTAAATCGCGGCAAATAAGTGCGGGCCGGAAAAACGTACGGAAAACCCCCAGACACACCAAGAAGCGTGGATAGGTAGAGCCGCCCGCCAGGACATAAGACGATCTCCCAACATAGCTCGGCATGAGAGCAAATCCAAATCGAGACAGACACACCAGATTAATCGAAATGAGTTGGAACGTGAAGTGCATAACCGCACGCCACGAGTCGATGGACTTTAAGGAAGCAGGAAACGGGAGCAGGTGGCTAGAACAAACAAGCTATGAATCTACGATGGGTGAACATGTGGAATAACCGACCACGATAGAAACGAGGTGACTGGAGGCGCGGGTGAGCCTCAAGAAGATGGCTGCCAGATCCAGTGTGTGAAAGACAGGACAAATACAGCAACGCGGGAAGAGAACAGCTCTTGAAAGAGATCGGTACGAGTATACAGGAGAAGTAGAACGAGGGTAGAAAAGACCAAATGCATAGCTAAAGACATACATCGTGTGGAAAAGGGAAACAAACGCCACCACCCGGGCGTGGGTCCTCACAAGCAATAGAAACAGAAACAGAGGAGGACCCACGCACAAGAGGATTGAGGAGCAGAGGAGCACATAAAGCGACCGCAGGGGCAAGAAGAGAACAGACCTAGTTCGCAAGTGACGATATAGCATTCGCAGACAGGCGGGCACGCGGCAGCACATGGGGAGGGCCGAACACAAAAAAGCGCGACAGGACAACAGCAGAAGCGACCAACCCAGGAAGAAAGAGTAAAAAGGCGAAGAGCAAACAAACAAAGAAAAGCAAGAGACAATGACAGCCAACGCAAAAGATATTCACATTTACGTTATACAACACAGCGACGGCCCCCGCCGTAGAAAAAACAAAATAGATATGCACGTAAAATCCGGGTAACTAGCGAACATAGAAGAAAAACATAAGAACCCCACCCAGCCCTACAGACCACTCATTATAATAAGCAAGAACGTAACGCCCCAAAGCCAAAAACAATAACCAACTTCAGACTCCATAATAGCAACACAGACAACAGAAAACCCAAGCCCCACACACCAGAAACAGGCCGAAAATGAAACCAACAAAGAAATCATCAAAAAAGCTAAATCTAACCAACGTAATGTGACGTTCGAACCCGGGCTGAACAACAAGCCGTATTGGACTGTGGTTTTCTAAAATACAAATCCACTAAAAAATACCAAAACGAAATACAAGCTAATAACCATCTAAAAGCCGACCAGCCAGCAACACCCCTGACAACCATACCCTATGTAAATGCCAGAAATCAACAATCACCAACCCTAGCACAACTGACAAGTCATGCACAAAACAAAAAACTACACAAAAAGCAAAAAGAAACACGCAAACAACGATAAAGCAGCCAAACTGTCATAGAGGAGAACGCTAATACAAGAACATCAAGAGTCACCCATCCTTACCAGTTAACAGGAATCAGAACAAAAATAATCGGCAGGATGCAAACAACTAAACAGCGGGCAAGAAGCCAAGACTCGCACTACCAAACTACTCGCAAAGGACGGCACAAAGCGACCACCCAGACAACCCTCTCCCGCAACCCCCGAACCAACGAACAAGGAACGCGAAGAGTTAAAAAACGCCGCCGAACAGAATAAGATGACAGGAAACAAAACGTCCAAATGATCAAAACGACTAAAAAGGAAACAGAAAAAAAAAAAAATAAAATACCAACCATTCAGAACATGAAAATCTGTTAATAAGACGCACTAAACACACAGCCACCGCCCCAAACAAAGAGCGAAACGCTCAGAAAACCACAAAAACACAAACAAAACGTGCCACAACACACCGCCATTAGCATAGACGAATTTTAAGCACCAGCACAAGGAGTGCATAGAATTAGTGACGACAACCAACAAAAAAGAATAATCACCTGATAATCTCGAAAAAAAACCGACTAGCGAACACAAAGAGCATAGTCCACCATAAAAAACCTATACATACAAAGAAATCATAATCGATGGCACAGCACCATTCCCAACTAACATGCTCGTGAAACTCAAGACAACACACGCAGACACCACCGACCAACAACACAACAACAAGACCAACAACCACAAAACACATGATTTCACCTACATAGGTAACATTAGTCACGCCACCCTGAGTATACCAAAAAAACACACCACCTTAAAACAGAACAAACATGACCACCATGATCTCCGTAAAGACACAAAGACAGGGCAAAAAATATACTTAGCGAACAAACGAACCCAAAACAAAGCGCGAACAAAAAACAAAACAACAAAAACCAAACTAACGCCACCAAAATCAAAAAGCACAAGTCACCCAATTCCGAGCATACCCACATAATCACCAATAATCTAAACGCCAAAAAACAACACAAAATAGACCTCAACCTATAACCAACATTAATCAACATTCACCAATACTCCAAATACAGCACAACATGCATGTAAGAACAATTCGTTCCAGAAACGCAAACAAATAAAAGCTTATCAATTCACACACCCACGCACGAAGCAAAGGAGAAAGCAGTCGACAATAAATCAAACACCTCCCCATCCAAAAAAATGACCCAAAAATAAGAGCAAGAATTAACACGTACAGCCACACACAACAACACCAGTAGCCATCCAAAAGTCCGAACACACTAAATTAATCAACTAGATGTTGCAACATACCAAGACGAGAACCACAGAACACCCGCGATCAAAACCAGGTAGCCTCTTCTTAAAAATCACAAGACGCAAAATTGCAAAAAAAAAGGCCAAAACACCCATATGACTAACACATCCCAGAACCACAGGACAAAATAAACCGAGAAAAGCGACTCACAAAGCAAGACCCACCAACACCACTCGTGAACATCATACCATGGCATAGAAGTCCCCACCTATAGCTCGGCACAGCCCTCCAGACTTCACAATATATCTGCCTAAACTAAAAGCCACTCAATACGATCCACGAAAGTAAATAGAAAAACCCAAAAGTACGTGAAAGAACGAACAGAATACTTGCCAAACAACAACGGAGCTGATATACTCGAGTACGGAAGACACACGTACAGAATATAAATACGCAGACAAACCAAAAACAGAAAACAACTCAGGATAAACTGACAAAATAGACAATAAACAATTCAACTACAAAATAGTAAAAGGTAATTAACCAACCCTAATAGAATAGATGAACACCTACAATGCAAACAGCGAACAAACCCACCCTAGAAACAGAACGCCTCAACAAAAACACAAAAAAACAACTGCTCAATATAACAATAAACACAAAAAAATGTCAATAAACTCGAAAAACAAAGCAAACCGAAAAATAAAAGCACAGAACTCGGTCAAGATAGATAATAACTACTGTTTGATAACACATATTAATAACACAAAAAAAAAAATCAATAACTACTTTTGTATAAATCGAGGACCATAGCAGCAAAAAAGGCCTATCCAATAACTACAAAAAGACGCAACCAAAGCAGAACAAATAACACCTGAGCAATATGACACAAAAACAAACCAAAAACCCAATTCAGAACCTAAAGCCACAAAAAAAAATACAGAACGTTACCAGAAAGAAACAAAAACCCAATATAGAAAAATCCTATTTAACGAACAAAATTCCGAGAATACCATCACACCTTAATAACACCAAAAACAAAGGAGCTCAACCCAACAACAAAAAAAAAAACAATCGAACAATGCGCAAACACCCGACAACAATGAATCAACAATCGACAAACAAGGACCCTCAATTCGAAACAAAAGAAACGCAACAATAATACCCCACTAAACTGCAGGGCTACTACACAAACAGGAACACCAGGCAAACACATCTCGGACACGACAACTAACAAAACAACACCCGCGGAAACACAACCAATAAAATCAACTATCACAACCAACAACCAAACAAAGAACAAAAACAAAACAAACAAAATAAACAGGTAATGATCATATTTTATAATTAAGGAATTTGAATGAAAAAATAAAACAAAAATACCCAAAATCGGTGATATATAAATATTTGGGAAGCTGGGAGGGTGCATCACTTCTGAGAAGCCACAATATTCAGATTTAAGATCGAAATATTTCAGGGTCGTTCTTTCTTTGGGGGCAAGGGAACCCTCATGTCATCAACCCATATGATATATGTTATCCAATGCTTACTTGAGGACCCGTTTTTCTTAGAGACTCGCCCGAAAGACTATCTCGGCGTGCGATATTGCAACCCAATATTAAAAGGTAAATAGAAACGTATGAATAGATTATGAGGCCTTAAGATTACGCAAAATTCTACTGTAGAAGACTTGACAAGTATATTTAAGAGAGAAGATAGACCATTTACCATTTACGACTAGGCCTATTTGGGGTCTTACAGGGGGAAGCCCCCCTCCACAAAACTTAGTATGTAAACTTATGGTTCATAGTAATAACGCTGCCTGGTTTCTGCGACTTCCTTGAGACCAACGACGGAAACGAATACGTTACTAAGTATAACAAATTCACTAATAGTGTAATAAAATGAATATGAGGCATGGCGGCATTTCCAATTGGTCCGAGCCCATGTTATAGGCAGAGAGATATAATTTTTCTTACAGGGTTGGGACATTTTGGCCATATAGCAAAAGAGTGAATCTTTATGGCATTAAAAATGGTTTATTGTTACCCTGCCTGGTTCTGGACTTTACCTTAGAGCCCGACGACTAATATACAGTTACTAAATACAGTAAAATAATATATAGATATATATATGATGATAGGGTCTGCAACCACCGTGAAGCCCAATTTCAGAGAGACTCGCATTTTCATGTAGGCCCTTGTGGGAGTAAGGGCCCTTTCATGTATAAATTATGGTTATGTTATCCTCCTGCCGATGGTTCTAGACGCCACTTCTCGACACCAGAAAAGATCTAATACTCTCATATATTCAAATATAAATAGTGTAATGATTAGTAGGGGCCTTTGCGGACGCACACCACCTAGCTGACACCCCATTCTATAAAATACCCTGTAGAATGAAAAATTTGATCCAAGTTGGTAGGAGAGCCTTTAAGGCTAAGGGAGCCCTCACCTCCAATGCCTCATCCACATTAAATCAGACTATATCTCTAACCCGCGGCTCTAAGTGGGGTACTAAACTGGACCTTCTCTGAAGTGCCCATGGAACGAAGGCTACGTCGTTGTTATACAAAATTACATTTAATTTAGTCGGATAAGACATGAGGCCAGACTTCAGGTGCCAAACCGTGAAAGAGACCGTCTTTAGGGAGCGATGAAAAATATAAAAAAAACAAGGGTAGGCCCTTTGGGGCAAGGGGCCCCTCATTATTAAATATGGTTTGCCTACCCTGCGTGGTCTGGACTTCCGAGCCCGAACAAGGAACCAAATATTCGCTGCTGAACACATTATATAAATGTCCATGAAAGAAAATGAGGGCTAGAGGCACACTTGTGAAGACCCAGTTGTGTGGAAAAAGTTAAAGATATTGAAGTGTGCAACAGCAATCAAGCGCCCGGCTCTGATGGAAGTGCATACAGGAGCACC
>CAJDSM010043531.1:0-11741 GCA_903981925.1 Ostrea lurida
TCCTTGGATATTTTTCATCAGATCTTTTCTTTAAGCTGTATGGTCCAATGTTCATCTATTAATTTTTGTACAAAATTACTTTAAACCACATTAATTACTGTGTAAAGTCATTAACGTTCCCATACTTGAACACATTTGCATGTTAAATACAACAGTGAGAAGTCCAAAACGATTAATTTTATTCTACAAAGCATTAAATAATAGCAAAGATAATGAATGTGGACTGGGACTTTTGCAATTCTATATAAAAAGTAAATATTGGCAGAAACCTATCAAACACATTTGCCGCTCGTTAAATCTATGGTGTCTAAAAATAGCTCCACGCACGTGAGGGGAATCCCAACCTATAAAAAAATGTAGACACACTGTCTAAATTTACGTCTGAAGCGTAAAACAATGAAATACCATTATGAGCTTTCTGATACTTGCATTTTTCTTAAACTTATGGCACGATACTGTAGTAATAGAATACACATCTTTACTCAGATATCTTACCCCTGAAAAGCAGAACTAGTCACGTGACTATTAACTGATTCGTGTCGAATAGAAATGATTGAGTGACAGTTTATAAACAAAGATTTAAGATTTTAAAGAGAAAAAAGATTCTATTAAAACAGGTTAAATAAATGTAAGGGGCAGTGGCCATGGGGGAAACTCATAAATACGTAGGTGGAAAATATTTTGTTTGAAATTCAGAGTTAATAATAAACAACTAAGGTGGGCTGCCAAATTCTTTTCATAGCATTTAATTTTCCCCCTATCTTTTGTCAACAACATATCTGTCCACAATCATGAAGGGGTGTATTAATGATAAAGCCGGGAATAGAGAATGGTACCAACAGGTGCTTGCTTAATATTTTTCAGAACAAGCTATAATGGGTTTAAAATATATCTGCATCAAGTATAAACTACATGTATATGAAACGATGG
This sequence comes from Ostrea lurida, assembly GCA_903981925.1. NCBI lineage: Eukaryota > Metazoa > Mollusca > Bivalvia > Ostreida > Ostreidae > Ostrea > Ostrea lurida. The sequence continues at coordinate 931 of CAJDSM010043531.1, forward strand.
GTTTTGAGGATGACTTTCCGTTCTCTGTAATTTCTGTTTCTCTAGTTCATAATTTATAAAATGCTTACTCATCATCATATTGGTGTACATACAATAGTCTTCGTTTTCCGTTCCATATTTTAGCGACACCCTAATTTGACATATTAAAAAAACGCCTTCAAGTGCAGTTACACCATTAGACCTACTACAGATGTGTTTATATTCATCAGCGTAGTGGATTATATAGATAAGGTGTATAACATTGTATAATACTGGCAATCGACAGAATTTATTATAGACTAACAGCTGGGAAATTTTTAAAAGAAATCCTTTTACAGTAAGATTGCCATTTTGGCTACACGAAGCAGAGTTTAATTTCCAACACTACATCTTTTTATATTACAAATTCACGACATTTGATCTGCGTATTACACCTTGGGGCTCGGGTGTTTTGTAAATGTATTTAGCAGGCGATGACACGAATTGTATATTAACCTAAGCCTCAACACCTGGGAAATAAATAAGACAGTTCGATTTGTAGTAAATCGTGGTTTTGCCGTATCAATTTACAACAGGAATATCAAATTTTGTGTAGTCTGTATGGATAATAAAAACATAATTTTTCTCCCTTTTAAGGCGGAATTCGCTTCCCGGACTGGGAAAACCCGTTCTCTAATTAACATTTCTTAAAATTTCTACGTTGTTCAAATCTACGAAATATCCAGTTCTCACTTTGAATTTTAAACAGCGGTCAGCACTTCCTCATTCTATTTCTTCCTCGTATAGATGTGACAGATGGGTTCAATCATTATATCACCACGAAGTCAGCAGAATGGAACATCCCAGTTGCAAATACCGTGGGTCTTACAACAATGTCCGCAAACTTTAGTGCAAGAGAGGACGCGATATAGACCGTTTGATTAAGGGCAATATTTTTGGTGATTTTATTTTGATGTGAAAATTATACTATGTCAATAATTGTATAAAGTCTAAAACCTCAGAATTCAGAATATCCATTTTCGGCCTTCTAGACCTCCTGATCTAGGGGCAACGCCCCCTTGAGAATTTTTTTTTTTACAAATGTACATGTATCTTGCATGTATATAATTGATACACTAGCTAGCACTATACATATTACTAACGAAATTTAAAGTTAGATGATGCAATGTGGATACTCCAATATGTACAAATGTATTTTGATTTTTACAAATGTTTAAGAGCATCGATATTTTCATATCTAGACAAACTATTCTGCATTATGTCAATCGGTATTTAAAAGAACTTTTATTTTCTTGTATCAACTACTTTTACCTTTTGAAAAGCACATACTATAGTTATTTAAATTTCATTCAAGTTTATTCACTTAAGACTTGGCAGCAAGTACAGCCTATTTTGGGCATCACCTTGCCCTCCTCGTCTTGATTCTAACTATTAGTCATTTCTCCAGAATTCCATGTATCTATCTTCAGAAAGATAGGATACCGCAAATAAGATGAGGATTTATTCTTCTCTTAAAACACTTGATACCTATCATTTGCAATTGATCATTCAACAATGTAAAATAACTATAAATACATAAGGAAAACAAATCAGATGTTTGGATGGATTTCATTTTTATTAATGATTTCAATGAAATTAGATAAACATATCTGTGTATAGAATTCGGCGAAAATGCAAAAGTAAGGATTGTTTGATAGTAAAATTTCGTGATAAACAGATATGTTTTAGCAATGGTAAGCCCTGTACAAACTTAAGTATATCATAACTTGTATGTCCTTGAATAAGTGCAAGAAGATCNGTACAAACTTAAGTATATCATAACTTGTATGAAAATATTCTATGTCCTTGAATAAGTGCAAGAAGATTGGGGAGGCGTCTACATCATTCTGTACATGCAGCGCCATTACTTCATACATTTCACATACTGATTTGACTACGGATTGTTCCGTATATCTGATCAAGACTGTGGACTCACGGCGGGTGTGACCGGTCAACAAGTGGTGCGTACTCCTCCTAGGCATCTGATCCTACCTATGATGTACNTACTCCTCCTAGGCACCTGATCCTACCTATGATGTACCCAGGAGTTCGTGTTCGCCCAACTCTTGTTTTTGTATTATATTTTAGACTTACGGGATTGATCACCGTTCTTTATCTTTGCCTTTACATACATTTGTCTTCTTTGGAGGGAAATCAACCTTTGAGTCATTTAGGTTTGCAGGTACTTTGATGTAAAATTGTATTCGCTGATTTTCTCCAGAATCTTCTTTTGAGGATTTCTTACGTCATTTGACAGTTTTCAATCTTGGTCACTCTTATGTTTTTGTACAGATATCAGGCGACAACAAAAAAGAGCTTCGGTGTGGTTATTATAAATGCATTTATCTCAAAGATGCTCCCATAAATGAACATGTATGGCGCATTGAAGTTTTCCTATCAGATCTGTATAATTCCTTTTAAACGAAACTCAACATGACAAACTTCGTAATTTGTGATATCAAATGGTGTGCTAAAATAAGCACAATACGGAAGCATAAAAAGGAAAATTCTATCCCAGGGCGGTTATTTGGAAACTCTATACTGACTTTGTTCATTATGAGGACTTGACGCTTCTCCCCAAGTGGGAAATGTCTAACATCCGGATCCGTATTTCCGACGGGATTCTATTCTGGGAAAATTCTATGATATATACATGTATATACCGTACAACAAGTCTCTCGGTTGCAAAGGAAGCACCCTGACCACAAGAATACGTCGACCGGTACACCACGTACTGCACCCAATAAAGTAACTTGTATTTCAAAACAATTATGTACAATATTCAATATATTGATTAAACAGTTATAATAATCAGGCACATAATTATACTTTCCGTCAACTAAGAGAAAATAATTAGGGAATGGAAGCAAAGTGCACTGAAATCTCATCTACAGACTCGTTGTATCGCTTCTGAATTTCGGGGATTTTCAAGTTTCTATGCCTGGAGCCAACATTCATAACTAAAAAAACATTCCCTACTACAATCGAAAATGGTGGGGAGAGCGTCAGTAACTCAATATATCTTTATTGAATATGAATATAAGATGTTGTTTTAAATAGTGGAGAGGTAACCCCCACTCCCAGATTCTACGTGCCTGATTTAAGAGGTTTGGAAGAACAATGCTTTTTTTTTATTAAAGAAGTAGAAGGTGGTTTTATTAATCGAGACATGTCGCACTAAGCAAACTTGTATATTGTGCAAGAACACAAAGATGTAAACAATGAAACAGTATCAATGATGTGAATGGGAAGCTTAAAAAGACAACCTGAACAGCTTTATATCATCAAAAAGACATGCTTCTGGAAAGTATAGTAAATGTCGATCAGCAAATACAGAAAGCGAATGTACCTTGCAGTTCAATAGACACGCAAGCATGCTGGATTGAACAAATCAATCAAATGCACAGGAAGGATTTCGAAAAAATGTATTGATTATGAATATTCAAAAAACTTTACAGAGCAAGAATGCTTTGAAAGATTTGATTGATTAGCTAAACACAAAGAATGTGCTGTCTATAGATTAGAATAATTATACTCAATGAATCGGTTGAATTGATGAAGTCCCAAGCGGGTTCTGCTATTATATAGAGCAAAAAACAATGAGAGAGTGTGTGTGTTGGTACTGGGATTCTTGACATGGAGTGGCGTCCGTCTTTAATGGCGTGATTCTTAGCATGGTGTAGAATCTGTCACTGGTACCATGATTCCTAGTATGTCATGTGTGTAATGTATATATATACCAGGTGATGTGACTCTTGATATGGTGTGGAATCTGTCTTTGATGATCTGATTTTTAATGGAATATGTACATATACCAGGTGAAGCGAATATCATTTTTCAAGTGATATATGAAATCTGTCCCTGGCGATAGGATTCCGGACAAAGTAAAACATTTCAGTTTTTACGCAAAAGGTGAAGAACACTGGCCAATCTCATAAATCTTATAAAATGTAGAATTTAGAACCGGACAAACAAGTATCCCGGAAAACACCAGATATTGTATCAGGTGTGTAGGAGTTAGCGTCCATTGTTGACTGGTCACAGTCACTGTGAGCCCGTTGTTTTTATCAGATAAACAAAGTAACCCGTAGTCAGGAACAGTATGAACAGAGATAACATTCGAACCAACAGCAGGCTGAACTTGCAATCAAGATCATTACCATATAATTCAGTTTGTCATTGACCGTCTGTGGTAGTCCATAAGCGACTATAACGAAACTATCGATTTAAACCAAAGTAATATTAAACAGCATACGTACATTATGTTGCAAATTTTAAGACCATTCCGTTTTATGTAATAATCCCTTGACACCAAGCCGGAGTGCTTGGAGTTCCGCCAAAGTTCCTTCCAGAACTGACACCCGCATCCGGCTTAATGAGTCTTTCGTCCAAATCTCATCCTGCCAAAGCGTTCATAGAAGTCCGTGAATGATGTTTGAGATAATTAATACGTACCCATTGCTCAGTTTCATCGACATGCGTAAGAAGCCGCAAAGTGTCTCATTATTATCAAAATGAAATGCATCCATTTCCCTTTTTTACAGCCATTCTTTAATATCCGCTATGGCGCTACTTTATACTTGTTTTCTTATATATAAAATGGCGAAGTAACAAAGTATCAAACGTAATCATAGTCCAAAAAAACACATACAAAATCGAGTGTAGGGCAACACGGACCTTCGACGAAAGCGAAGGCAGGATCGGGTGCCATGAGGAGTAAGCATCCTCTGCTGACCGGTCACACCCGCCGTGAGCCTTAGTCGAAACAAAGTAAACGGGGTTACCCGTCGTCAAATCTAGTATGAAAATGACAGTCTAACAAAGGGTATGAAACAAATCAGTCAACATATGATTTTAGTGACAATTTGTAATCGCAAACAAGGTCATATAAGCGACCGTAGAATTTGCGAAATGATGACTTTAAACGAGATTTGTTATAACCCTGCAACATCAACTTTTTGGTTAGTAGTTGGCCTCGCTTTAAAAAACCGCATACGCATGGCATGCCCTTGCGTATCGAATCAGCTGAGAGACATACACACCATAAGCAGGTGATAGTGGTACATTGCTACACAAAAAAGGAAAGTTGACAATTGCAAAGTCAAAGTCATCACGTTTATCATATAATTTAATTGTCAGTCTGCCATTAGAGTCAATATTAAGTAAAATATCCAAATAGAAGCACATCTGTCAGATTCTGTGGTGTCCTTTATTTCAAGTTCGTCAGGATATATCAAATGGACATAATTGTGAAAATTATGATTGTTAATTGATAAGACATCGTCTATATACCTATAAGTAAGGTTGAAGGACACGGCAAGTTTTTGTTTTTATCCGTAACAGTTCTGAACCAAATTCTTCTTCGTATGAATATAAAAATAAGTCTGCCATACCGAACTCCAGTTTCTGGTTAGTTACAGCATTATACTCCAATGAAGTCATACTACCTAAATCTGGAAAATGTTTTATCCGATTCCAATAATTTATTTGAGATTATTATCAATAGCATTACATTATTTTAATCACAAAAAAACGTGAAGGAAACACATTCGAAACCACTTGCGCGCGTAATCACCCCCCCCCCCACATCACAACAACACCACACCACACATGCATAATGTACATGCAAGTTTGAATAAGAAATAAACTAATTAAATTAATAACAGGGCAACAAACACCAATAACATAAACAAACCAGATGTGTTTGTAAAATGCAAATTATGTTGATCATAGCCAAGATTTTTGCTAATAATTTTTGTCATGCAGAAATCATGCCCTCTCATCCAGTTGTTATCGCATCCCAGAGAAGTATCTATTATAGAATGTTCAAACATATCCAACTATTTCGGTCATAATTAGGTCCGATAACTCTGTTAACGTCTTCACATCTGCGTCGCACTAAGGTGTTTAATGAACATGGATATTCACGGCAAACTAATAACTCACCTCTGACAATCGCGTCTCAATCGTCAGCTTCCCATATTCATAAAGCTCCGTTATCCCCTTACCTGTGGTTTTTATATCTTTCAACTGATTCGATACTCAAGAGTTTGTTCTGCGTATGATCAGTTTTTGAATCAAGAAAGAACTTGATGTTACATGGGTTTTAACAGTTTCGAACATTCTGTGGTCGTTATAAATTATAACGATCTAGTTAGCCATTCCAATCTGTCATATGGTCAAATGTTTCGATTCATACCAGTTATTAAGCCGTTCTTTATACACTGATTTTGAGTACAGATTACCCCGTTTACCATAGACTCATGGTAGGGATGAGTGGTCGACAGGGGATGCTTACTCCTTCTAGACCCCTGATCCCACCTCTGGTTTAACCAGGGCATTCATCAATGTTCGTTATATTCACGTATTGGTTTTAAGTATATTTCACTGGCAATGATGGCATCTCCATATGAACAAGACGTTAAACAATGTACAATCAACCAAGTTCAAGTCCAGCCCTTCTAGTGTTATTGTAAGCCACCCCCTTTGATCCAACAAACCCCTATGGTGTTCATTAAACTAAAAAAAAGGGTGCAGATATGAATACATATCAAACATGATTCAAAATAGAAGTTGTTGACAGACAAAAAAAGGCGGGCCTAAAACGACATATCCCTCAATTTTGGCTGGCATAAAAAATGATTGATTGATTATTTATTGTTTTACGTCCCACTGAGAATATTTCACTCATATGGAGACGTCACCAATGCTGGTGAAAGGCTGCAAAATTTAGGCCTATGCTTGGCACTCAGGGCCTTTGAGCAGGGAGGGGTCTTTATCGGGCCTCGGTTTTTGCGGTCTCATCCGAATTCGAAGGACCGCCCCATTCAGCCCCCTCTTACGACACGCAAGGGGATGCTGAGGACCTATTCTAAACCGGATCCCCACGGGTCCCAAATGAGAAATGAACATTTGTTATGCATGTACCATCTATAGAAATGTCATTATGATAATATCATTTTAGCACAAATATATTATTATCTTGTGATCTTCAGAGGACACAGACATTTAATTTAGCCTTTCGTACCTTAGGTGGTATAACTATCGCGCTGTAGGTGATATATCACTTCATGGGGAAATAACGAAACATCTCATAGACAGGAGAAATAAGTAAGCGCATGTTGTAATAATGAAAACCTGACAGTATAAATCACTGTTGTTTCCAGTAATTCGTCTCCCACACAGAAATATAGGAAGTCTAGACTTTTGACCTATTGCTGTTTTCACGATAAGCTTAGATATCATTTTTATCAAGCACAAGAATGTTGGTTCCTCACTCAAACACTACATACTGTACTAGGATATTCATATTGTAATTCAAGTGCTTGTTAAGTTGATAGGGTGTAAGGAAATTAAAGGTTTTTCGGAATAATTAAATAGTGAATTTTCAGGTACTCTGAATTGAAATAAGATATACTAGTGCCGTATTAGAGAAAGCAACAAATATTCCTGCAGTAAAGGCGCCGGGCCATTCATCAGTAATGTACTAGATAAAGCTGCTTATAGTCTGAGATTGGCGACATATTGCAAACAATCATTAAGAGCTATTATCATCACTTTGCACCAATTGTCTGTCTATTGTCGGAAGTGGCGTTTGTTTATTTTTTTCTCCATAGTGACTTTAATAGAGCTACATTGTACCATACTTGGTACAAATGCTCCACAAGCTGGTACAAATGGTCCTGTAGTGGTAGAAAGATCAACTTAATACATAGCCGTGGACAGTCATTAATAAACCTAATAAGTGATTTATTTTCATAAGGACCATATGGTGGAAGATAACTCAAGACATGAATACAAATCCACCCGGGCGGGTCTACCTATACATGTATCTCGGTATACACAGACGTACCGCTGGAATGGATCACTTTTAATATTACATGTATCAATGGGATACAATTTCCATCAATGAATATGCAAAGATAAGGAACATGATCAATCTCTTAAAGGGGCATGGACACGTTCTGAGCTAAAAATGTTTAGATTTTAGATTTTCATTTATAATGTTTACAATGCTCACTTATGATAATTTTAATGGTCAGCAAAAATTTGAACATCATTTGTGATTACAAGTGAGATACAGCACTTATAAGTCTTCACGATGTAAACAAGGCTCGAGCCTTGTTATTGTGTACATAAAGATTGCTTCACAGAAAATACCATGTTTAAAACAAAATGAGATGTGAGAATCACTAGGAACTGTTTAATTGTGTTTAGAATGAACTTGTATATGAAAAAATCTGCTTTAAACGGAATGTATACTAGCATATTCAATGTAGGTAAACAAAAACATGACTCGAGCCTTGTTTACATTGTGAAGAATTGCAAGTGCTGTATCTCACTTGTAATTCAACAAATGGCGTTCAAATTTTTGCTGATCATTAGAAATACCCTAAGTGAGCATTGTAAACATTAAAAATGGAAATCTAAAATTTGAAAATGTTAGCTCAGAACGTGTCCATGCCCCTTTAAGTCCCAAACAAAATAGAAAAACAAGAGTTGGGCATACACAGAGTGGGATTAGGTGCCTAGGAGGAGTAATCTGTGGTATTAATAGGTAGACAATTTGACATGCTACATTGTATTATATCAATGGGTGGTAAAATGAGTCATCCTCTAATAAAATTTGTAATCATGAAATACATGTAATATTACATATATTTACAACATGCACTACTTGCAAGCATGAGCAGTAACAACTATAAATGATTACGTCTAAATATAAATTTTAACGGAAATACAAATATATGAATGGGTATGATTTTCAAAAATATTGAATTGCTAAGATATCTGCTTAGTCCATGTCTCAGATATATCAATGTAGTTTTTGTACAGCTCTTCTTTATTAAATTGTCTTGGCCTTGGGGTAAATTCGTTCGTCAGCTCTTCAAAGGCTTCAATCCAGTGTAAGAACGGCGGTTTCTGTGCTCCGTTGCTCTCCTAGTGTTTTTCGCATCCTTTTCGTACACAATCCATCTTAATTTCTCGTCATTTATCGCTCAAATCACCTACAATGTACTTTCTTTTTTGTCTTTTTTTTTTCATAAATATAAAACAATAATTCATTCAAGTTCTGATATCACTGAATTCTGAGGAAAATAATGAAGCACAAATATTTTCAAAATGTTTCCATGACAATGTGTTGCAGGTCCTACTGACAACATGTTTGTAATGAATCATATGATAACATGTTTTGTCCATTTCTACAAAGAAAACGCTCAGCTGTTTTTCAGTCTCCAATGGTTTCATAATCCAGAGACGAGCAACAGCCAAAACATACAAATAATACGCAATGAAATGAATTGTATTGACTAGCATATATTATTTTGATATCATTTACTTAAAAAAACAGAACTAGATATAATATTAGTGCTCTTCATATAGAGTTAATATTTCTGATAGAGAAGATAGCAATATGGGCAGGGGACTATAAGGTGAAAAACAACATGGAATTCTGGTCATCTGTCATTTACAAGTACAGGTTTGTAATTTGCATTTTTTAAGATTTTCAAGAGCAGGATACATTTAACAAACTACAATCACCTGGGATTTTATATGATTATATATATATATTTTTATTATTTTTTTTCTTCACAAATATAGACATATAGAACAAGACAACAGATACTTTTGCTAACATCTCTCACACTTTCATACAGTTACTCTCACTCATACACGTGTTGGTAAGTGGTTACAGTTTCAATATAGATTGTAATTGAGGAGGAGGGGAAAAAATACTGATAGGTAAATTTATAAATACAGGAAAAAATATTCCATAGAATAACAAATTTAAGTTCTTTTGACACTGTCGAAAAGTATTTTCCATTGTTGCCAGGAATTTCCAAACTATAGAATAACCTTTTGATCTATAAAAATTTAATACATCTTGACGTTTTGATAATGTGGCTAAGCCCTGGCAGTTCACTGTAGCAATTTTTATGGAATCAACTATTTTCTGAGATAAAAAGACGGATATAACATAGAACATTGTATATGTGCTGTGAACAAACCACTTACCAACATCTACAAACTGAAAAAGATAGCATCTTTAATTGTAAACGAAAAATACTCTCGCTCCCTCTCACAATCATCCATACGTGTAAACAAAAACTTAACATTGAACCCGAAAGTATTTGGTTTGAGTCCCGATCCCGATGTCAACGTGCAGGTGCGGAATTTTAGGTTTCGTCTCCGCAGTCAAAACACATTAACGCCGGTGTTTAAGTTTGTCATTCACATCATCGAAAATGTCAAATTTATGTCTGTTTCCATTGCTACATGTATCGATGCCGAACACCTTCCCATTAAAGTACCAAGCTGAGTGAATCCTGGAGTCGTCGTTCAGATCGCGGATGAGCTTGGCGTTCATGGGTGTTATATGGTCGTGCATAATAAAGTGTTTCTTGATCTTCTTATTTTCTTTATCACTCGTATCTTTGTCTCTGGGTCGCGAAATTTGGCGATCACCGGTCTTGGGCTGGCGTCCCTCACTCCACCTGGTACTCGATGAATGGCCAGAATATCTGCAGTTTCCAACTCCACATTTGCCACGCCTTGAGGATTTTGCACAAATCCTCTCTCAGGTTTTCATTTTGTTTTTCCTCCCATCGCAGAAACTTTATGTTGCTTTTCTGTGAATACTGCTGGTTTTGATTCGCAAGTCTAAGCGCACTCTGCTCTACCTTGTAGTTGTTTCAGAATTTCTTTAACGTGCCCTTTGTATTTCCTTGTACTGTCCTCGAGTTTTTGTCACATCAGCTCTGATTTCCGTAAGAATTGTGCTCTTCACGTCT
>CAJDSM010043534.1:69-18225 GCA_903981925.1 Ostrea lurida
CGCCTAAACAAAAAAACATACGTAGCTCCACCCTTGTACCACCAGTCCACCATCCACCACTGATCTAGTCGTTTACCTTACATAATAATATCAGACCCTACTGACTACTTAGCTTACTATACATACGTGCCTTATTTTCTATAATTATTAACCAGGCTACAAACTCTAGTCAGCCGAGCAACCAGTCAGCCAATGCGTAAAGCCTAGCCCAGGAATAATTGTAACCAGAGTTTTACATCCCAATAGGTATCTCGAAAAAACAACGGATTGCTCCGTATTAGCCTCTTGATCAAAGATACTATTGGAGCTTCAACAGGATTCAAATCTTGATGAATGTTTTTTCAACAGTGACGTTAGATGAGATCTATCAAGAGGATAGACTTTGCTCCTCCTATAGTCAGCCTAATCCTACACTTCTGGACGTCCAGATATCCGTGTTTGTTCCGCATACTCTTGTTTGTCATGTAACGCACATATTGGTTGCAATGATACGAGGATGCAATCTACCCCGCTGATGGTTTTTTTTTTTAAAAAAATGATCCATGCAAACATGGCGGGGGGCGGCCTAAAAAAAGCAAAGCGATAATATCAAATCTAATATTTGAATAGCAACAAAAGGAGCATAGACAAAATGAAGGACGCCCTGTTTAGACTTAATCTACCCCCGTTCTCATTTTTGGGGCGCTTAAATAGTCTCAATTATTATGGGCTTATCCCTTTCCATATACATGTGCCCTTAAACGTAATTTAGGCTCAACCTGAAACGTGTTCGATAGTTTTCCGATTTCACATACTTAAATGGAGTCAATATACGAAAGGTTACATACTAGGATCAAGTTAACACCCCTATGTCACGTCCTATTGAACATAGGTCAACTTGAAATAAAAATCAATGTGCATGTAGTATGCAAAGGTGTTGAATTCTCAGTATTTAGTACAATAGAAGTTTGTCTCGTATCCTTTATTAAGTACGAGCGAATAAATGTATTGCATATAAACACTCAGCCACAACTCAGTATTTAAGGTTCATGGCTTTTAGATAAACGCAGCTGTGTATGTACCACAATTTTACTGGAGAAAGTCGTCTTATATATTGTAAGAGTAAGAAGACCACATTTCAGATCCTCCTAAAAAATCTCAGAATTAAGTAACCGGTCCCTTCTTATCGAAATTATGTCAAAACAATTTCCGTTGCCTAATATAATAAACCTCACAAGACTGGAAGCCATATTGAAACGACATCCAGACAAAACACAAGCCCGCAGATAGAAAGCATCAACCATGTACATGATTTGGAAGTGGTTTCCATTTGCATCGTTAAAGGTAAAGAATTAAAGGCTGGCAACCTGGGATAAGAGAAGGAAAGTTATTCGGTAAAGTATTTACACAACAACGAATAAAATGTCATCAAACGGAAATGGTTGTTAATTAAAACACCGATATTCTCAAGCCTTCGGACCAGAGCTTCATTAAGCTTGAAAAAAAAGTGAAGAAAGACATAGGTAAGAATTAAGAGGGCACCCAGGATCTAATTCGAATATATTCACGCCCTCTAGTTTAGGGTGCATATAGGTAAGACCACTCTGAGGGCCCGACCAACAGCTGGAGGCCGTAGCGGTGTGTCCAACAGTCCCTATCTTCAGATCCCCCCAAAAGAATCGGGTAACATAAATAAGCCCGTGAGGAATCATGGAGCATATAAAGCCACAACAACAAAATCAGATTTATAGAAGAAGGACCACCCAAAAGACAGTACAAACATAGACTCAAAAGCAGATAAGAGTCATCTAATGCATTGAGTTCAACCCCAGGGACAACGCTTAAATATGAGTAAATTTAGCTAGTAACCAAAATTTCGAAAAAAGCCCGTTTTAAACGAATTTTCAACATATGAAGGCATAACTGAAAGTTAATAACACCTGTTACCTTGAAGAGTCAACGAAATGAGTATGCAGGTGAGATAGAGGCTCCCAGGGGACTGTCAATTTCCCGCCTCAAGATTGGGCCGAATATAGTGCCAAATGTGAGGTACCTCAACCTGGGTCCGCAATTAGGTGGTGTGTTGCCTACCACATTACAGCGAACCACCATATATAAAACTCTGTATATAAGTAAAGGGGCAGAATTACAAACAACGTTATGTATCTACTAAAGGCTATAAGAAAAACAACAAAACGGTAAAGCGAATATGATCACTAAATGGTGGGTTTTCCAACAAAGGCCCTATTAAGTTGTGAAAAGGTTTAGCTCACCTGAAACCATTTCGAATTTTCACACATAAAATGGTCATTATGAACGGAAGTTTAATAACTACCCTTACCTGATGCTGTGGTAAGTAGTGTACAACGCAAATAGAAGAATATCGAGAATGATGTAGACGGAAGCTCCAAGACGATCAACTTCCGCGGCCCTCAATGTTGGAGCTGTCATGAGAAAGGTACACACCTAGGCCCTAAGAGGTTGGGGCACATTATTTCAGATCAAATCTCTTTAGTAAAAAAAAGATGAAGTTTATCCTTAAGAATCAAAAATGAAGCACTATAGTGGAAATTAGGTACAAGCCAAACAACAAAGTCAAGTTAATAGGAGTCAGTGACAAAAGGGTGCAAAACGATTTAAGATCACAGCGAATTAATCCCTTTTATAATTGAAACATGCATATAGAATGTAGACTCACGCGTGCATATTGACTATCTATTCGCCAGCTATATTCTCAGAGTATGAGGTTTCTCTAACGAAGATACGATAATGAATAATATGATGGCATCCCAACCCTCAATGCTAATTATACGACTCTAATCCTTAATATCAAGTATCTTCGAAGCTATCTCCATACAATCCATAGTTCCGTCAACGCACAGTGTAGATAACAGCCTAACACTAAGTGAGACGTCTTAGCCAAATGAGTATATGCAGAAAGATTAAATAGCCAACATTCATTGACTCACGCTGAATGTAGGAGAGAGACTATGAGGTTTGAAGAGATTTCCACCATGTAGGTCGACATCATAATCAAGAATTATATTCAGCAGTCTAGGACTGGACATTGCCAGAGTCCACATAGAAGCGATTCTTCGTGTTCCCGAGGCTCGCCGAAATTTTCTACCCCATAACACCATGACACAATTCGAGTACATACAATATAATGGAAAGAGAATTATACGACAGATTAAACATCATGTATTGATTACATTGCGGGGCAAACATTAGCCCCTGACGCTTTCTTTTCAAATACAATTGTCCTGATTATCATTATAGAACATCGGAAATTTATGGATGGAAGGGGGGAATAATAGTTTTTCAAAATATTTATGAAAAACCATTTAAAGGAAGATCAGACGTCACCCCAAGGGCTGCGTCCACTTAGTGCAGATAAAAGTTTGTACTCCACACAAGGAACAAGAAAATACAATAGTTGTGAGGCGGGTGGGAGATCTCAATGAGTGTTTCAACTACTTATTTAGACCCATTATCGAAGAAAGGGGATAGAGCAATTTTCAGAGACCCAGGGGTTTCCAACACATGTGTCAAATGATGTCATCATTGTAGTCAAGCCATTGACCACTTTTAAGTTCTCAATCACAAGTGTAACAAGAAAATATAATCGCTTTTAATTGAAGGCAGTAAGGACTAGAATCTCAATTAGAGCAGTTACACCAAGAAATAATAAACGAAGACAGCATATTTAAGAGAAAAGGACGTGAGGTCAATCCTAGACCTCAGGGCCCCTCCACATAGAAGAGCATGTATAATGACAAAATCAAATGTAGGCGTACGACAAGACATAAAAAGAGACTACGACATGCCGCGCCGGTAATAAACACATGTTACATTCTTATAGAGGAAGAGTCACGGTTGAGACCACCTCACTGATGCCTGCCGCAGGTGTATCCGAAATTTCTACGATCGGACATGTCTAGCCGTGCTTAAAGAAGAAATTCGTTGTCCGTGCTCTTGTCCTACAAATTCATAAGGATTGGATTGGTTAATGTGATTACCGAATGACACCCTAACTTATGAGCGCGAGTCCACAATAGGGGTACTGAAATGTGGACAACACCCTCCTTTGGGGACCCAGGTTGATACCACTCCTACAGCCCGCAAACTGATGCGGAATCCATGAGTCAGTCCCCTGGGAGCCCTCTGATCACACCTAGCAGTACTCATTCGGTTGACCTGCAAAGGGCCTAAAGGGCATGTTGTTATAAACCCTTCGTACTAGACTGCCTGTTATGTATGGCACACAATTCGAAAAAACTGTCAGGGTGAGCTATATATTACCTGTTAAGGCCTGTGACCAACCCCATTTAGTAGACTCTATCGTCTTTCAAGGTATCCCTCCTTCCTCTTTGCCCGTATCAACGTTCGAGTTTGATCACCATGAGCCGCTACTTTTTACGAGTCTATAGGGTAAAGTCTGAAATGTAGGTGACAACACCCTCTTGGGGACCCATGTGGTACCCCTAGCAAGCCCCAAATATGGAACATTGCAGAGAAGCCCCAGAGAAATATATGTCCCTGTGTTGAATGCCCTCATATTCTCAAGCGGTCGACAATAGCTCAATTCGCATTGACAAACGAACTCACAGCAAACTCTTAAATGGTAAAAGAGGTGTCAGTCTGATCAAAAAACACTTCTGTATGACCGTGTATGTGGTTGACCAAAAACTTGGCGAAAAACTGGTTCAGGTGACCCCTCTTAAAAAATTACCGTTTTAAGGCCTGTTGGAAATCCCATTTAGTGACTCCTACTCTTGCCATGCGCGAAGAGTTCAGGTTTTCGAGATTTTCAACAACCTATCTAGAAATACCGATATGGGCGTTCGACTTGAATCTACGTGGAGAAGCGATGTATGGATGGTGAATGTGAGAATGCTGAATACCCGCTGACTTGTATCGATGTGACTAGAAGTGCTGAATGTTGAGAGGTCCCACCCTCTTGGCCCACGTAGTTACCACTGAGCCCCAAACTGAGGGCGGGGAAATGATAGTCCTGGGAGCCCTTTTCTCACATTTTCACCATGTGTGAGACCCACTTACCCATGTGAATTTTTCGATTCACCACTGCCTGCGACGTCATTTCATTGTGACGTATATATTTCCTAATGATTTACGTTACACGGGTGAAGCAAAGCTTTTTATATTGTTTCCTTTAAATTTCAATTTGATATAGCTCTCTGGCGGATAGCCTTAAGTTTTATTTTATGCTCTTTCTGCTGTCTAATGTTTTTGTTTTAAAGTTCAAATAAAGATATTATAATTGTAAATTTCCTCAAAGCTCCCGAATTTAACGGCTAATCAGTGAAATAAATGTGAGAAAAATAATCCTTCATTATTACTCGGTGGGATAGGGAAATCCCACCTCGGGAACAAAGATTCGCTGTCTAGGACTCGGCAAAGCTCGTCCTAGACTGCGAATTCGTCCCCTCGGTGGAATTTCCCTATCCCACACTCGTACTAATGAAGATCTTAATCTCACCTGCATACTCATTTCGTTGACTCTCAAAGGTAAAGTTTATTAACCTTCGTTATGACCTTTATGTATGAAAATTCGAAACTTTCAGGTGAGCTAAATTACCTTTAAGGCCTGTGGAAAGCCATTTATTGACTCTTTAGGCCCAAAATGAGAACGGGAATTAGAATAGTCAAACGGGCGTCCTACATTTTTCTATGCTCCTTTTGTTGACTATTCAAAGATAGATTATATATATTCTTTTTTATACTTCATGTGTTCATCATTTTTAAACCATCAGGTGAGCCTCAATTGCCTCAAGTATCAAACTTGCTAATTAAGACTATATTTATTAATATTTTGATAAAATTTATCACATTTGATTTTGTTTAAGATTACTTTCAAATCCCGTCTAAGTACTTTCAGTACTTGATGATGGATTTCTTATGGGCTGCTAGCTTCTACGGGCTATGGCTGCTGGTAGTGTACTGCTAGCTTCGGCCTGCGTCAATTATTATTATTATTATTATTATTACTTTTTTAACTACTACAGCGGCCGATGCTGATTATAATACACATACTTGATTTCTGTTTCTAGTTTCCTTATCTCCCACTCATTCTACAACAAAACATAACAGCATGTTTTTGAGTGTTTGAGCATTCAAAAGCTTAGTGGTGAGGTTTATAGCGGAAATTATACAAATGAAAGAAGGTTATTATATTTTTAAAAACACTTTTAAATTGTACATACACGTGGTTTTATAAAGTTAAATTTTAAGTTTGATGTTTTAAGCAATACATCTATTCACGTAATAAATAAAGATCACATTCATTGTAAAAAATGAGAATACATTTCAAAAGACTGATTTTTATATTCACTTGAGGACATAGGACATGAAATGCTCTAGTATGTCACTATCTCAAAGGGAATGCAACGTTGACTGAAAATAAAGGTAAGATGTAACGAACAGCGATCAATTCTCGTAAGTGCCAAATAAGAATGCAAAACAAGAGTTGGCAAACCACGGATCCCTGACACCCAGAGTGGGATTAGGTGCCTAGGAGGAGCAAGCATCCCCTGTCGACCAGTCACACCCAACCAGTGAGCCATTGTTTTGTCAGCGGTAACGGAGCAATCCGTTGTTTTGATCAGGTAACGGAACAATCCGTAGTCAAACCAGTGTATGAAAAAGGACTTAACAACCGCTATGAAACACATCAGACAGCATTTGACCCAATGACAGATCATACTGGCAAAGTAAATCGTTATGACAACCATAGAATTTGCAAAATGCTGCTTTTAAACGTAACTGTTTAAAACCTGCAACAATAACTTGTTTGTAAGTAGCCTGCCTTGATTCAATATCTTATCATACGCAGAACAAGCTCTTGCGTATCGAATAATCTGAAAGTATTACATCCATTACCCAATTTTGATCGCATGTTTAACATTGAACACTGAAAATTCAAATTTCTCTGCAAGACTTTGAAAATAGATTGAATTTCAACCAGCATGGTGATTTTACGCACGCCCCCCCCCCCCACACACACACATACGCACGCACCCACCCACCCACACTAATATCATAATTTTATAGCCCGAGTATGAATTATTCTGAAGTCGGGGTATCACATATGGTTCATCAGTTTCTTTTTAAGTGTCTTATATATACATCCAGATATAATTAAAAATTTTGATGACCGATTTTATGAGGTGACTAAAGAGATACACTACAAGTATTTAAAATATCAAGGTCATTTCAATCAAACTAAGAGCTATAATAGTGGCAGGAATTACGGGTCATTGTTTTCATTCCAATGTGCAATATGCAAGATCAAAGAAAGACAACTGATGTTTGCAAATCATGTTGAGTTTACCAAGCATGAATTTGAATGTACATGTAAAATTTAGTATGTTTTTTACTGACATAAATGTTTTAAAACAATTCCAGGACTGCGTTTAAGAAAAACTTTGGACTTATCGTAATTCATGCTCTTTTTCTAACTTCCTAACTTTAAAATTATTTTTATACGAATTAAGAATTAATTTATCCTCACCTAGAAATTGAAACTAAGGAAACGTGTCTCAAACACTGTAATTATAAGCCCACCCCCAAAGTCTTGTGATCATATGGCATACATTTTTTGATATAATTCACTATAGTCATTTACAAAGAAGTAGTCTATCTGCCAAGTGTTCAAAATTCATTCCAGACAAGCGTCTGAATATTTGATTTATATTTTAAATAAAAACCAAGAGCAATCAGAGATGTTTAACCTCCACCAAAGTTACAATTAAATAAAAGTATTCAGCATCCTAGATCCGAATTGCCACCAAAATTTAATGGGGACTTGTGCCCCCTTATTGGCAGACTTATTTTTATATTCATACGAAGCAGAAATTGTTCAAAAACTGTTACGGAATAAAAACAATAAACTTGCCGTGTCCTTCAACCTTACATATAGGTATATAGATGATGTCTTATTAATTAACAATCATAATTTTCATAATTATGTCCATTTGATATAAGGAGTCCTGACGAACTCGAAATAAAGGACACCACAGAATCTGCTTCATATTTGGATATTTTACTTAATATTGACTCTAATGGCAGACTGAACACTACATTATATGATAAACGTGATGACTTTGACTTTGCAATCGTTAATTTTCCTTTTCTGTGTAGTAATGTACCACTATCACCTGCTTATGATGTGTACGTCTCTCAGTTGATTCGATACGCAAGAGCGTATGAAATTTTAAAGCGAAGCCAACTACTAACAAAAAAGTTGTTGTTGCAGGGTTATAACGAATCTCGTTTAAAGTCATCATTTCGCAAATTCTACGGTCGCTATAATGACCTTGTCTGCGATTACAAATTATCACTAAGTCATATGTTGACTGATTTATTTCATACCCTTTGTTAGTCTGTCATTTTCGTACTAGAATTGACTATATAAGAATGGAAGCTATTGTTTCTAAAACATCCAAAGTATTTTTCATTTGGAAAGTTTACACAATATCCATATTATTCACCCCAAACTAAGACATAACTGATGAATAAATTACGACCTGAATAGAAATGTCATAGCTTCTCCAAATTGTAGTTGTGATAAGGGATGTTTAGAACGTTTTCTTCGTAGGCAAAAGATAATTAGATGCTAAAAACAATCTGTACGACAAACTCTGTAGACTTGAAAAAGCTATTATGATTGAAACACTTCTTCTTATGGGTGTTTTGTTTATTTCGCAGCAGTTAAATGAATATCTGAAAGATTTTGATTATCATATCGATATCAATGTACATGTACATACTAAATGTATATCACTCACTTATATTATTTACTGTCGTCACATACGTAAAAACTGCATTAGAATTATTACAATCAAAAGAGGAACTTTTCCAGTCTCTGTGTATAATGTTGGCTTACTAGTACTTACAGACACAAGAAAGGCTAAACACTGGTCAAACGTCCTCTTTGATTAACATCTGACATCTGGTATTATCCCAAGCTTGGCTCATACTGTGGATCTGACTGGTCTGGTGACATCTTCTGGTGGTTTCCAACTTTCACTGGATGGTTTTTATCCTATAACCATTACATCCTCTAGTTAGTGGACCCAGTCACTGTGTGTCACTAGCTGTTGGTTACCAGTCCTTCCACTTTCTTCAGTGCCAAAGCCAACATTATGATTTCTCTGCCCTCTCGTCCACTCTTCTGATGGTATTCTTCCTTTGCTGTCCGCCTACTCACAGTCTCTGTAGCAGCCTCCATATGGATTGAGCAGGGAACCCGCTACAGCCTACCTTGACTAGGAATAGCCACATCTTCCATCCTTGTTGCTGGCATGCTTCCACTAATTCTGCTTACCGGTACTTAGCACTCTTCCTCTGATGTGCTTCGTCACATGCTTCTTCCCATGGAACTGTTAACTCTGCAGGTATGAAAAGGCAAACATAACAAACAGTGATAAATCTCGCAAGTTCCAAATAGAATGCAAAACAAGAGTTGGTCAAACACGGACCCCTAGACACACCAGAAATGGGATCAGGTTACTAGGATCATAGCGTCATATCTGGTCTAATCCTAGTTTGCACTATTGGTTAGAAAGCTAATGTCTTCTCTAAATCTTCCCGCATTCCCCATGATACTTCCGCTATGATGCTTGTTGTTGTCTTAGCTGAAGCGGCTTTTGATTTTTCTCCTGCTTTAACAAACGGGATATATCCCAGTTTCTGCGTTGGCTTCCGCTTCTTTCTTTATTTCTTTAATCTGTCAATTCGATTAGCACTTGGTCATGTCTCCATCGATATCTTTCCCGCTGTAGAACTGTTCAATTCGGACAGAATATGTGCCATTGTTCCAAGGTCTCCACATAGCGTGCAGATTGGCGGCTCATCAAGGCCCCATTTTGCTAAATTCCACCTTTCTGTATGGATGTATCGATGTACTTGTTGCCAGACCTGTACGATGTTAGTCTGTTTGTCATGATTGAGAAGAAAATCTTGCCTACAACATTGAACAAAGATATTGTCCGGAACTGTTTGATGGTTTCTGACTTCTTTTCTAGGATGCAAATCACCTATCTTCGTCCTTCCAACTCTCTGTTACGGTCCCTTTCTTCCACACCTTCTTTAAGAGCTGCCAGAGTTTCCTTAGCAGTTTCGGACACTCTTTGTAGACTTTGTATGATATTCCCGAAGGATGTGGTGCTGATCCTGCTCTTGCTTTTTGTAAAAATAGTTTGACCTTTTTCAGAGTATGTTCTTTGACATCCATCTCTGAAGCTGGTGTGAGGGCAGCTTCAATGCGATTGCATTCCCCTAATGGTTGGTTCTTTAGCAAATCTCAATGGGTTTCTAGTAAATGCTGATGCACTTCGTGTATAGGTGTTTGTAATGTTCCCACTTTCTATCCGTTAAGGACATCTTTTGTATAATTAAAAGGGTTTCTGATGAATTCAGCTTTTTTCATTGCTCTTCTCTTCTTCTGTCTAATACCTTCAATTCGTCTTGGCCTCTGTACCTTACTCCTGATGTCGTCGTCTAACTCATGCAGACCAAACCTTTCTGCTTCATTATTTGTCTTCTTGAAAAGTCGGTTTAACTGTCTAAGTTCTTTCATGTGGTGCTCTTTTTGTCTTTCTCTCCAATTAACACCATTTCCAAATACAACCTTCTCACAGGCTTCTTTTCCTTAATGCCAAATACCGGTATCTCCTTGCAAACATTGTATACGATGGTTGTTGGTTTTCCATGCTACCCTTTACTGTAGTCCCTAATATCACACTCAAGTCTTTCTCTAGATCTCTCCACTTCTGATCTTCGTCCATCCTTGGCTATTTTACTTTCTCTGTCTTGGCTTTTGGTTGTGTTTGGTCATTTTCTTTGTTAGACTGTCATTTTCCTACTAGATTTGACTACGGGTAATCCCGTTTACTTTATTTCGACTAAGGGCTCACGGCGGGTGTGACCGGTCAGCAGAGGATGCTTACTCCTCCATGGCACCTGATCCTACCTTCGCTTTTGTCGGAGGTCCGTGTTGCCCTACACTCGATTTTGTATATGTTTTTTGGATTATGATTACGTTTGACACAATGTTAACTTCGCCTTTTTGTCTCTAATGTCACTTTGGTCTAGTCGACTAGGAATGCTACTTATAGTTTCCTCAGAAGCTGAGAGACTCCTAGCTAGTACTGTAGGTTGACACCTGACTTGATATCTCCACCGTCTCATCAGATTTCTGCACGTGACTTCCCTCTGCGCGTTGCTCCCGATTTTCACCTTGGCTGCACTGTGTTCTAGTCTGATGTATTTGGAGACCTCGTATATTCTTGTATATATTTCCACAACTGCATGTTGCTGTTTGACCTATCAATGTCGTTTGTCTGTATCTCATTGTCCTTTGACTTGTCCTGGCCGTTACCCTAGCATGTGGTATACTAGTATGCAACAAAATATGTTCCAATCCAGCGTTAAACCTGAGACTTTTTAAAGTGGCTGTTCCTTTGCTAAGCAGCCTTGAATACACATGATTTCACTGTTTCTATTTTATCCAATAAACCTTCTATTTTACTTTTCCTAAACGTTCCAAAATTTCTGATAGAGTAGCTGAGACTTCGAACTTGTTTTAAATATTGTAATTTAGGTGGTAGTATTTTCCCAAATAGAACACCGAATATTAATTCTAAAAAGACTGAAGTCAATTTACTCGAAATTCGTTTTGAAAATTCAATATTTTGGCCAATAATTAAAAAATTTGATCCTAACATGCCACTTTTTAAGATTCCATTATAAATTTTAAGACAAGGCTTTAAAAGTTAGGCAAAGGTTTAGAAACTGACATTACTCCTAAAGTGTTTTTCTTTTCTTTCTTTTTTTTTAAACTCTGAGATCGACCCGTATATCAAGTGCAAAAGGGTCATTATTTGTTTTCATTACAAGAATTTTTATATCTGTATTGTAAGAGGACATGATTATGTATCTATTCTATGTAATGATCGAATTGTGTTGTTTATGTTTTGTTGATAGCAACAGACAAATCAAGCTTAAATGAATAAATCATGAGTTTAATTTTAAGTGCAGATCACCTCGCACCTCATTCTTCTGACCACGAAGGCCGTAGAGGAGACACGAGGGACAACTTGTTGTGATCAGGGTGGAGCTGTCCATTCGTGTCCAGTCTTTGATGTTATCCATCCAGCTCTTAACCTGTCTTCCTTATTTCCGGCCACCTTCCAGGGTCCCTTGTAGGACTGTCTTGGATAGGGTATTGTGGCGGGTCACATGGCCGAACCACAACAATTTCCTACTTTTCCCGATCGTTAGGAGGGGTACTTGGGACCTGCTGTAACTTTGGCACGAACGTATTCTTTGGTCCTCAGGTCTGAACAAGAGATCCCGAGCATATGTCTGTAGCATTTGGTCTCAAACGTTTGGACTCTCCTGATCGTCTCTGCTGTCATGGTCCAACTCTCGTAGCCGTAGAGGAGGATGGAAAGGACCAGGGCATTGTAGAAGTTTATCTTTGTAGGGAACCTGATGTCGTTGTTCCTCCATATCTTTGTGAGTTTTGCTATAGCGGTCGTTGCGATGGCGGTTATGGTCTTGATTTCGGTGGTGGATCGACCGTCTTTCGTTAGTGTGGCGCCGATATATTTGAAGGCGTCGACATCCTCTAGCTGTTGTCCATTCATGGATATATGAGAAGGGTTGTTGTTTGCGCTGTTGATCATGACTTTGCTCTTCTCACTGCTCTGATCTGTGCACTCGTCTGTTAGTGAGATCTTGCAGTTCGCTGTTGCTGCCTCCCATCAAGTCGATGTCGTTGGCGAAACGCAAGTTGTTGATGATTCGTCCCCCGATGGAAATCGTCGACTCAAAGCCTTGCAGTGTCTCGCGCATGATGTTTTTCAGAGAAAGGTTGAAGAGGACTGGAGAGAGTAAGCACTCTTGATGGACGCCGACTGTTGTCCTGAAGTATTCTCCGATGCCATTGTTGAGGAGAACTGCACTGCTAGCGGTGTTGTACAGTGACTGGATGATCTGCACTAGTCCCTCCTCGATGCCGAAGTCTCTCAGTACGTGTCATAGTCCTGCGTGCCACACCCTGTTGAAGGCTTTCTTGAAGTCTATGAAATTATGGAAAAGTTCTTTCTGGTGTTGAAAGTACTTGTCCATCATGATGAGGCAATTGAAAATCTGTTCGACGGTCCTTCGATCTGCCGTAAATCCTGCCTGTTCTTTTGTCAGATGTTCTTTGGTTTCTTTCTTCAATCTGTTGAGGATCACTTGTAGCATGATCTTGCTGGTGTGGCTAATTAGGCTAATTGTCCGGTAGTTTTGGCACAGACGCAAGTTTCCTTTCTTGGGGGAGGGGAATGATGTGATCTTGTCCACTCTGTCGACCACTGTTTGTTCTCCCAGATCTTCTGACAGAGTGATGTCATCACAGTGACCAGGCAGCTCCCTCCGTGCTTGAGCAGCTCTGCTTGTATGTTGTCTGCTCCTGGTGACTTGCCTGCTGGAAGACTGCGGATGGCCTCCTCTACTTCTTCCCTCATGACATGTAATGGTGATGGCTCTTTCTGTGGTCTTGTCTTCTCATCTATCACGCTGGTGTCTGGTTCTATGGGGTAGTTGTAAAGTTCCTCACAGTACTCTGTCCATCTGCCCAGCACTGCAGAGTTCTAGGTCAGTAGCTCACCGTCTTTGTCTTCGGTCACAACTGACTTGTTTTGCTGGGTCCTAGTGAGTCATCAGGGTCTCGTACACTCTCTTGCTGTTCTCTTGCAGCACGAGATTGTGGTCGCTTCCTATGTCAGCAGGGTATGTTCGTGTATTAGCCCTGTTGATGCATGACTTGATGCGCCGTGGGGATAACGATGAAATCGATCTGGTTGTGTATCATCCCGTTCGGCGCGTGCCAGGTTGTTCTTCTCGATGTCTTGTGTAGGTAAAGGGTGTTGGCAATGGTGAGAAGTTGACTGCTCGCAAACTCCAGCAGACGAAGTACCCTGTCGTTGGTTTCTCCTGTGCCAAATCGTCCAACCGTCCCCGCCCAGTTCTCATAGGACTCCCGTCCTATTTTCGCATTGAAGTCGCCCTGGATGATGGTGTTGTCCTTCTTGGGCACCTTCGTGATGACATTCTCCTCTTGCTTGTAGAACTCTTCTACCTCCTGGTCGCCATGGTTGGTAGTTGGGGCATACACCTGGATGATGGTTATGTTCTTTGGTTTGGTTGACACACGGATGGAGATGATCCTACTTGAGATGGGTGTGCAGCTCAGTATGCTCCCAATAACTTCTTTGCGGACGATGACTCCTACGCTATGTTTGTGCCGTGTCTCATCTCCGCTAAACCAGTCTCTCGGAATCCAGTCCATCTCATCTCAGCGAGGCCTATGATGTCCCACTGATATCGTTGGAGTTCGTGATCGAGTTCCTTTACTTTGCTGCAAGCACAGAGTATGCGAACGTTCCATGTGCCGATGGTGACATTCTCGGATGCTAGTCTTTAGGTTGTCTTGTCTCCAGTCGCTGACTTGTCACTTCCACCCTTGAGTCCGTCAGTGGGAAGCGTGGTCGTTGGTGACCGATCCGGCATGGTGGTTGTGTTGGCTGTGTCCATCATGTCTTTTCTGTGGGCTTAGGATATTACTTGGCGGCGCCAATCTCCTCTCCAAGTCTCCTAACCGGTGGCTAAAATGCACCAGCCCCCTCACACACGTTTCGCCCGCCAGCAGAAGCGGTTTCCAGGATGTGGCTGGGAGAAGGTCCCGGAGCCAGCCGTGAGAGATGAGTGACTGACGGGGTCCAGTGTTCCTTGTCCGTCCTGAAAAGGACGCTGCTGACAAAGATACAAAGGTACTACCCCTGTGCGTACACCCCATACACCCCTATTAAGTGCAAATAGGTCATGTTTAAAATGCTATAGCTGAATAACAAGCACGGCAATCCCAGTTTTCCTTTTTAATTTCCCTATTCCCCTATAAATTCATTAATGAATAGAAGTCCTGGGATAGAAGTGAACATTGTTTATAGATAAATGTCATTAATGTACCTAAATGTCAGGTTGAAGGCCATATCGTGAGATTTTTTTCTTCCCATGTAGAAGCTTTTGAATAAAAATACAGGATTTTAAAAAAAACCTGGATATCTAATAAAGAAGCACAATTCGTGCCTATGGAAATTCCAACAGATTGTTGGAAGACTTCATGACCAATGACTACGCAGATGTTTTCAGTGAGAACTTCCATCTTTATAATATCATTGATATCATAATAATTTAATTTTACTTGTTACAAGCAGTTTGATTGGCTGAAACACGATTGAGCAACATCAATTATTTTGGATAATCTAACTTGCTCTCTGTGACGTCCTAGAATGACGTCACAATGCATTTGACGTTATTGTTTCCACTTTGTTGCTACGGAAAAATTCGTGCGCCTCATTCAAAATCCTTATTATCTCGCAAGTTGTTCAACACACAACGTTAAATACAATTTTTTAAATTAAATTATAAGGAATGAAGCTGATTTTGACCTAGGTTATACGATATAATCTAACTTGGTGCAGTTTACGCTAAATATAATCCGCTTCGCGGAATGAATAGTAAAAGAAACAAAACAATGTGCGCACTCAAAAATATAATAATTCATGGAGGACATACTAACTCGTATGTCTTACATACACAACTTTGTATTCATGTTCTAAAAAAGAAAATATACTTTTAGAATTTGTCATTCATAGAAAATCTCTATATTTCTTGTAGATAGTTCCTTGGAGAAACCTGAGGAGTTGTTGTGTTATCAATGAATTTAAGGTTAGACGCCTTCGAGTATCTTCATCAACTGTTTTAGTCCAGCTCTTTTGAGATAACTGAAAAATGGAAACAAAGAAATTCACTTGATGCTTCGTACTTAAGTCCTACTAAGTCTAAAACTCAACATTTCAAAGCATGGTGAAAATGTACGTAATATCTGATAGGATAGTCATGCTTGTACAAGGAATACATTTGTAGAGTAGCATTGACGTTTTAGAGTTTTAAAATGAACTGCATGGCATTACGTTACCTTACATATGCACAGCACTAGGAAAATCGGCGAAGCCAACACTGCACCAAACGCACCCCCCCCCCCCCCCCCCCCAACAAAAACATATACAAAGTCGAGGGTAGGCCCGGCAACTCGGACCTCCGAAAAAAGCAAAGGTGTAGATTAGTGTCATGGAGGAGCAAGCATCCTTCGCCAACCGGTCACACTCGCCGTGAGCCCCCGGTCGAAATATAAGGCCGTCACCAAATCTAGCACGAAATGACAGTCTAACAAAGGGTATGAAACAAATCAGTCAACACATGACCCAGTGAAAATTTGCAATCGCAAACAAGGTCACTATTGCGACCGTAGAATTTGTGAAATGGTGACTTTAAACAAGATTCGTTATAACCCCGCAACATCAACTTTCTTGTAAGTAGTTGGCCTCGCTTTAAAAATTTTATTTTTGGTCCTTTTTAATTACGTGAGATAACATAAATCATAAAGTAATACGAGTTCTCCCATTAAAATAAATAACAAATCAATCGATCTTTCTATTGATTTCTTTAAGAGGGGAAAATTGAATGCTTCTTTTTGTAACATTTATTCAGTGATGAAAACAATACTTTCTTCGTTTGAATAGAATTTATGGTACATAAGGGCGTGACAGTCTCGTGACTGCGCGACTGGATTGTCATGCACGTCCTACAGTACAATAAATTCCAAACGAAAGACTATAACTTGTGGGTATTGTATCCATATTTAATCCCACGATGTCTCTGGATTAGACAATGTACTGCGGCTTTTTTGAGAAGTTCTCTATTTCTAAATTCTAATTATGGCACATAACACACAGTACTTACATTCTTGCTAAATTTGGAAAATACTGGAAAGCATACATAAAGAATAAAACGGGATTAAGGGCAATCCACGCTTCATCCAGGCGGTTAGCAATGGCAAGGGCACATAACTCTGCACAACGGGCGGTAGACATTCTCTTATCCGATGAATTCATTTTCCCGTTTAATATCTACAAATAGAATTTCTTTTTGTAGAATGCAATACAAACGTAATCTAGAAATACATGTAGTTGTTTATGTACTTAAAATGATGGGATCAAAAATTGTACAAATTTTGCCGTATTAGTACTCCCTACACTTGTTATTGACATTTGTCATCATCTCAAGCGCAACTAGGAAATATAAACTTAACAAGCAATTTAATCAAATCTTTAATTTGTCTCGATCTACATAATGAAAGGGGGAAAAGGGATACGGCATTGTGTGGCCTACTTTGTGTTGAGAGACAATTTTTGTTTTCTACCTCACCAGATTTCCCAGTAAAAGCTATTTCTAGAAAGTTTGAGAACACTGGACCAGGACAGAGGATGGTAACTGCTATATTTCTGTCAGAGAGCTCCACAGCCATACTAGAAAACCAACCCTATGGCAAAAAATAATAATGAAAAATACAGACCTTAAAAAGAATATCAAAGAGCATGTATTTTGATTTCAGCGGAATCATTGAAATTCGAGTTGGCTAATTTTCGTTGATAAAGATTTAGTGGATATAGTTTGCATATATATGTACTTATATCAATTTGGAGTACCCAATAATATGATTCCGTAGAAATTATTTCTTGTTTTATTATTGAATTTTCAGTATCTCTGTAAAAAAATTCCCTTGAAAATTTGTTTCATAGCCAAACATTTCTCTCTGGGGCAAAAAAAAATCTTTCCTTCGTCCATCTTTAAAGTGCTTTAATTTAGAAATACATTTGTATCTCAGTGACACGAATTTTAGAACTTACTTTTTAGGAACCGTTTCTGTAAACTGCAGAAAAAAATTACCTCAAGACTTCACATTCTATTTTATTGACGAAAATTGTGTACATACTAGTATTGTACGTGCGTAGAAAGATCCATGCAGTCACTGCTAGCTGACATTGTCATTTACGGTACCTTACAATAATACATCATATCTCTTGAATCGCTTGCAGTTGTTTATAATGCGCGTATGAATCTTGATAAATATGGTATATAATTCTATTAACGAATGGGAATTGCTACGATAATGAAATTATATAAATAAATTTCAATTTTGAAAATACACCAGGAAATGAACTGGGACGCTTCACGAATGTTCAGCGTGAACCGTCACAGTAA
>CAJDSM010043534.1:18331-29118 GCA_903981925.1 Ostrea lurida
TGTGTGTGTGTGTGTGTGTGTGTGTGCAGCTATCATACCTGGATTGCATGTTTACTTCCGGTGCATGATGCCGACATCGGAGCACCTTTCAGAAAAAAAAAAATATTTCTAGGATTATAAACAAGAACACTGACAAAGTCAGTAAGGTCCCCGCTGAGGCAAATGTTTTAATATACAGATCTGCATATGGTGATAAACAAGTGTAAGAAATTTCAGCTATGTACAATGTATAGACGGACAAAGTGGAAACTATTGAGCGCCGCATAGATCTGTCGATGGGTCCCGTATACGGGACCCTAATAAAACTTCTGTTTCGACAAATGAAAATTCCAATAAATCTCTTATATTGAGACTTACTAAGTTTTCCCGTAACACTGCTCATAACAACAATATGTCCCTCTTTTCTCTCCAACATGTGAGGGAGAACCTGCTTGGTAAGGGAGAAAACTCCTAAAACATTCAGTTCTAAAACTTCCCTGTCCACCTCTACCGACGTCTCCTCAAAGAGAGCTCGCTGGGAACGACCAGCATTGTTTACCAGTATATCAATCTGAAAATGGTACGTCAATACTAAACCATCATGAATCAGACCATTTTACAACAAATTGGATGGGGGGGGGGGGGTATAGATAAAAAAGCAAGATACATGCAATGTACTCTTTTTTTCAATCCAAAGAAAAAATAACAATTGAAGAACTGTTCTATTCCTTCCGCACAGATTACTAGTATACTGTAAAACGAGAATATTTTAGCGCAATGAAAACCTTTTAGCGCAAATTTAATTTAGCGCAATCGTTCGTCTGCAATAAAATAAATAGTGCGCTAAATGGTCTCGTTTTACAATATCTATTCGACAGTACACATGGTTCTACACGCTAAGGAGTACCCGTTTCCTACCTTAGTGAAATATTCTAACAAACGCTGAGTAGCCGATGAATGTGCCTCAAAGTTTAGTACATCCAGAGGTAACACCAAAATATCGTCTTCTTTGATATTCCCACTTACTTAAACAATAAAATGCTTTCTTTGTTGGTTTATTGGGTGATGAAGGAAACTAGCATTGCAGAAAAAAATCATAACCCGCGTTTTGGAAATTTTTTCTGCAAACTAGTTTACTTCATCACCCAATAAACCAACAAAGAAAGCATTTTATTGTTTATATTTATATTTTCGTGCGTTTCTAAACATATAAACTAAATTTAAGTACTAAAATATCATAATGTTGATCATTTCGTTACTTAAACGGAACAGCCAATTCAACCTTTGACCTTGGAATCGCTCCATATATGGTAAAGACCATGCGGACATGTGACACTACAAAACCGGATCCAACTAGTTTGCAACAAACATGCATTCACTGGATGATAAATGCCACGTCAATTTCAAAGGAAATATAGGAGAAAAGATTCAGTGAATGTAAATATTAGTTCATGAAATAAATATTTTTGAATGGTTATTGGACATTGCAAGTCATTATTTATGTGATATGATGACGCATTACCGTTTACAATGTCAATTTCTATGGGAAATTATTACATACATACATGTATACATGTATACATACATACATATACATACATGAGAGAGAGAGAGAGAGAGAGAGAGAGAGAGAGAGAGAGAGAGAGAGAGAGAGAGAGAGAATCTCTTTAACTTAGCATAGACACTGCTTTTTTACTCTAATGAGCTCATTTTCCCTGCGAGCTGACAAACATAGTTTAATCCAGCCTTAGCAAGTTCATACGCCAAATATTCTCCAATTACCGCTAGAAGCGCCGGTGATCCATACAACCTTTCCCTCCAAAATACCTGAACAAAAAATCAAAACATGCATGATCTGTGGTCTTTGAACGTAAAGTCATCAGTGGCATTATGTACAATACTATAGTTAGAGGTCACTAAGTACACATAAATTTGGTTTTATGAGATTGTGCTCACTCGGTTTTCTTCCCAAATTTTGCAGCAAACTGCAGGTAAGATCACAGTCTCCCAGCACAATAAGATAAACAATACAGTACAGAGCCAGGACGCCCAGGAAGCAGTAGAACAGAGTCAAGCATGGTTCTCTTCAGTTCTGACCTGAAACATCAGAAAGTCATTCATGGAAATATATTTCTGAACTAACGCAGGACCGTAGCCAAGAATTTCTATTAGTAAGTGCACAAGACTAAGGAGAGGGATCTGGGGGCCGCTTTAGGCTCCCAATAGATCCAGGGCTGACCCTGGTAGGGGACGAAGCCCCCCGGAATTAGCCGACGGGTTTTAGCAAGGCTGGCCTTCGAAATGGGGGGGGGGGGGCGAAGCTCCCCTGAAGCTGAGAGATTTTTACATGGTGCTGCCTAGTTAGGGGGTCCAGGGGACAAACCCCCGGAAGCTGAGAGGTCTTAGCATTTTCAAATGGGAGGTGAACATGCACCCCCTCCCCTTGGCTCTGTGACTCTTTAGGTTTTACGTCCTTCAGCATTTTCTGGGATCTTTTTATGGAATGGAAATGTTACTTATCATGCTTACAAGTGCAATTTATCTTATTTTCATTATCAATTAATGTCCTGGACTTTAAACCGGAAGTAGTGCTAGGGATGGCCTAGATGGACAAGTAAGAGTGATGAATTTATGTAGCAGTCCACATAAGAATCAGGGAGAGGGTGGCACATTGATATCTCGGATTTTGATGAAACTTTCCGTAACTTCATAATAATGATATATGACAACAAGCATAGTGTGTCAGTGGTTGCTATGGAAAATGACAAGTTTGTGCTTCCATAGCAACCAGTGTATACAGTTTTGTAAAATGCAGAAAGACATACTTTTTAAAATCTGTATAAAAATGAAAATTAATAGTTTTTAGATATAATGATAATTTATTTAGGAGAGGCAAAGGTTACCTCAAAATAAAAATATACAATATTAATGAAGTGCAGCTATTTGGTATCTGTAGAGAACTTTGGAATGCGCAGTGTTTTGATATTTATCAATTTTCAGTAAATTTGATAATTTTATGATATTTTAGATGCATATTACTTAAGTTACCCAAAAAGTGTAAAATTTTGATGCATATATGCATATATAGTTTCTGAACAATCAACACTAAGTGTACTCAAAACAAAAATCAAAAGCGCTGGAAACCCATAGAGTAATGGTTGCTCTAGGCAACTCCTATCACATAAAAAACACAAGAATATGTGCAATATATGCATTGAAATGACAATTAGTACTGAAATCAATATAATTCATTATAGTCCATAATAGCTTACTGACATTTCACACCCATTGTTCAAAGACACTAGACATAAACCATAACACCATAGCAACTAATTTTCCTTAGCAACTCACCTAAAATTTCAAGTTGTACCATTATATAGTACTAAAATAAAAACATAATACAAATATATATACCACTATATAATTGCTGCAATGAATACATCGGGTTTAATCACATTACTATAGCAAAAAAATTTCCCTAGCAACGGACCTAAAAATTTAAATTGTACAATTCAATTGCATTGAAACGAGAGTTTAATGCAACTGTAATACCATATAAATCTCTATAGTCATGTCCGACCCATTGATGACATTAGCTTTACTCATCACCATGGCAACCAATTTCCCCTCCCCTAGCAACACTTATTAAAACTTTAATATGTACAATGTAATTGCACTGAGATGAGGATCTAACTAAAGCAAATCATATCAACATTTCATTCTCTACTGATATGCAGACCCAATGAAGACAGCAAGTTTTAATCATATCGCTATAGCAAAAAAATTCCCTAGAAAGCATATACAAATTCAAATTGTACAATACAAGTGCACTGAAATGAGAATATTACCATACAATTATCTAGTGACACACACTTCTATGTCTTTGAAATTATTCTACGTTTATACTTTGAAGTCTGTATTTAGGTACAATTTTGCTGCGAGTAAGTTTTCCTTGTACTCTTTGAACTGGGAAATTGTGTCATTATCAGGTGTGTTCTCAGAATACATTGTTATTAAGTTCATAGGTTTGAACTTATATATCTAGTTTCCTATTGGTTTTTAGTTTTGTTATCTGGTGTTTTATTGGTTTGTTGAATTACTCTCCAAAAGTCGTAAGTTGTTGTCCAAATTTAAGTAGAGAGGTTGTATTCTGCGATACACATAAGAATTTTGAAATTGACTTGTTTGACATTTATTTACTAATTATAATGTGAATTTCTGTAATATTATAACTGCATATCTAATTTCCCAGTATTTGCACGGAGAGGATGATTAATTTGTGAGACAGATATTATTTATAGCGATTACATTATTTATTGAAAAAAGTAATTAAGACCATATTTTGTCTCACGATGTGATTTTAATGTAAAGAATTGTTTTATATGAATAAATCATATGCAAGTGTCATTATATATAATTTGTCGTCGCTGGACCTCTGAATGTATGTATAATTGTCAATATCTATACCGTACTGCAATTACCATTAAGGAGACTGCCTAATCCCATAGATTGGTACGTTTACATTAATTGCTTTTTAATAATATTTTATAATCAAATTGATATAAAGTGAAATATAATGTCTACACATATATTATAAGTATCAGTAATGTTGTTTAGATATTTTAATGATTTTTGACAAAGTAATACACAGGGAGAGCTTTGTCTATTGAATTAGACTAATTCTACTCTGTGAACTCAGATAGAGTTATTTCCCTTGTTGCCATATTTCCATTGATCTAATGATTGATATAAATCAATTTATGTACATGTGATTTGCTATTTTAGACATATGTAACTTAGATGTTATTCTTTATTTCAGGTAGCATTTCGTACTTTCGTATCTATGGAGATGTCCCGAACCCTGAACAGGACTGTGTTTCTTGATATCTACAATATAAAACCTTGTTTTTAGTCAGATGGACGTTGCTCCCGCTCTAGATCGCAGGAAATTCATATGAATAACATCAGTGTGGTATGCCATGTTTAATATTGAAAAGTCAGCAATCTAAAGTTATGTGGGCATTTGTATTTGTTGTAAAATTAGAAACGCCAATAATTCGGAAGAATAATGCAAATCAAAATTAAATACCTTAGGCTGAACAGCTGAAGGCCCTTCTTCTTGTATGTGCAGCCAGGTATTACAATGAGATCTGGATGATTACATCGAGGGTCGTATTGCAGAAGGAAAAGCCCGTATGATAATACTGTACAATTGTCATTTGGTTTTGCATTTTAAAAGTACAACTGTCATAATTAAGAAGTCACCAAACATGAATTACTGCTAACACACAGTGAAACGGGCAAGTAGAATGTTTCTTATAAAATGATTTTTATTCACGAATGCATAGTAAGTTCTTTGGCAGCCAAACATTGAATAAATGGCAATTTTTTTTTCTTTCCATGGGCCATTGCAAATATTAATTACTGTCTTGATTATTAATGTACCATGGTTTTTCTATAGGTAGAGCTCCTGACAACGACTGCATCATATGTATTCCTGCTACACATTATTCATATAAATATGTAATGGGTTTTATCCGAAACACATAAGTAGACTCGGTTCTCTCTATAAATGTTCACATAGACCATATGCTGTAGGTGAATCTAGGGAACGTTGCACCCCCTACCTCTGTTTAGTTGATCAAAAATGATCATATTTCTCTTCATTTTGGGGTCTACAACACCCCTCCCCATCCATTTTTGGTTCGAAAAGGTACAAATTAACCCCACTCTTCTTGGAAAATTTCCTCGATTCACTCCTGTGCAGTGTGTTTAGTTTCAGTCTAGATCAATGTCTAAAGCATTGCTGCCTTGCACAATCCCTTAGATAGAGAGATTAGAAATAAACTATAAAGGACGCGTTTTCATAAAGACATTATATTCGCTACGAGGATATTTTTGTAAGACATGAATTTGCACATGCACAATACAAAACAAGGAAGAAAATTGAAATGAGATGGCAAAAGCATCTCACAAAGGTAGGTAAGTGGAAGAAACCTTCGATTTCTTCCCGACTGTTTCCGGAATAGCGTACAAGCACAGGAACATGCGATTTTGTCTGTAATAATGATAGTAGGGTCTGTATAATACCACCTCCACTAAAAAACACAAGGAATGTCAAGGCAAAGATAACGAACAGTGATCAATCTCGCAAGTCCCTAATAGAATACAAAAACAAGAGTTGGGCAAACACGGACCCCTGGACACACCAGAGGTGGGATCAGGTGCCTAGGAGGAATAAGCATCCCGCCGTGAGCCAAACGTCCTGATCAGGTGAACGGAGTAATCCGCAGTCAAACCAGTGTATGAAAAACGACTTAACAATTGCTATGAAACACATCAGACAACATTTCACCCAATGGCAGGCCATACTGGCAGACTAACGACAAGTTGTAACGACCATAGAATTGCGAAATGCTGCCGTCGAACGTAACTGTTGAAACCCCTGCAACAACAACTTATTTGTAAGTAGCCTGCCTTGATTCAAAAACTGATCGTACGAAGAACAATATCCTGCATATCGAATAAGTTGATAGACATACACACCATATGCAGGTGATGATGGAATATTGCTACATACGATAAGTATGGGAAGTTGACGAGCGAGACGCTGAAATCGTCCCTTTTGTCATAAAGTTGAGTTGATAGTTCGCTGGGATTTATTGAATCGACATATGAATGAAAATCATTATTATTAATAGATAAAACGTCGTCAATATATCGAAATGTCGAATTAAAGGCCACCGCTAAAAATTCCTTCTATTCATGTAACGGATTTTTATTCAAATTCAAAATAGCTCTGCAATTCTGCTTTTCTCGTCACCCACCCCGACGTGTTCATGGCGACGGTGACAACCTTGCAAATGACTTGAAAAACTAC
Organism: Ostrea lurida; assembly: GCA_903981925.1. NCBI lineage: Eukaryota > Metazoa > Mollusca > Bivalvia > Ostreida > Ostreidae > Ostrea > Ostrea lurida. Next base: position 25,191 of record CAJDSM010043534.1, read on the forward strand.
CAAATATTCCGGGTTATACGCGTCGATTAGGATTATTTTTATAGAAGATCAATGTAAAGGCAAAGATAACGAACAGTGAATAATCTTGTCTATAATTTATCGTGCGGAATGGTCGTGTAAAGTGTTGAAAAGTCATGTTTTGATGTTGATATGTGAAAGGTTCTGGGATTTCAAAAATCATGAGAAGTTCTTCAGAGTTTTTTTTTAGAATCGGCACATTTAATTAACACCACTTCTGGCATATGTAGTTTCACAATAGGTCTGAAGTCACAGGCGCTTGTTTCATAAACTTTGCAAAGTATACTATATAATGTTATTATATAGTAAACTTTGCAAAGTTTATGAAACAAGCGCCTGTGTCTGAAGTTGCTCATTGACAGCTGTCAATATTTTCGTAAGGAGCTTGGTGGAACATTTACTAGATCCAGCAATATATCTTTGTTTGTAAGGGGTTTTATGAAGTTTTGGAATCCAGTGTAGGTACAGGTAATTCATGTTCGTCCATCCCATTGACTTGGATATTTTATTTAAATGTGTTTAAAACTGATGAAACATGATTTTGAAGAATTTCGTCTTTTGAAAGAGCATTAGGAGTGTAAGTACGGTTACCAAATGTGAAGTTAATAGCGAGTTCGTTTAAAATGCAGTTGTAGTAATGACTATTTCTGAACACCCAGATATCCAGCACTTTAACTGTTGTATAAACAGTGCAAAAGATAGCGTCTAAGAACTCATCTGCTAGAACACAACAACAAACTCTTTACAGTAAATCCCACAAATAGCTGAGAATTTGAACGTACACTACCAAATTAAAATGTATATAGCTAGTCTGATTTCATTCAAGCGTGAATACTGCAAATTCTTTGGGCATATTCTGAACACCCAATATCACTTCCTGTTGTATGAACACACAAATATAAGCGTGAGATGTTCCTATGGACCGCTCTCCACTTCAGCGCACACTGCCATTCGCTGTAGCAACGGTATTACCATAAACTATTGAAAAAAGGCGTACAACATATTCACAAATGCTATGCGGTAGGGAGCTGATTTCACTTAAGCTCGTGATATCTAAAATTCACTGGACATATTCTGCGCTTCCTCAATATCACTCCCTGTTATGAAGAACAGGCAAATCCAGGCGATACTCCTGGTAAACAAACAAAAATTCCATTAACGGTAGTCGCCACGAAATATCTGAAATTTGACCGTTACATACAACTCAAAATTTACATTAGTAGCTGATTTCATTAAGCACGTGATATATTGAAATCTCCGTGGCATATTACTACACCCAATTACCACCTACTGTTGCGTATAAACAGGCCCGAAAGATAGGTCTGAATATCTGGATAAGAAACACAAACTCATTTAACCGGTAATCCCACAAAATGAGTGAAATTTGACTTCACTACCAATTAAAACTGTATTAGCTAGCTGATGTCTCAATTAAGCCGATATCTGAAGATTCTTGCCATATTCTGACACGCCCGCCAATACTCACTCCTGTTGCTATTGAACAGTACACACGAGATACAGGACGGTGAGACTTGTCTCGTGTGAAACACAGGCAGTTGCTTAAGGTATTAGCCAGTAAATATTGATAAAAACCCGCGCTACAACTATTCAAAATGTAGTTAGTAGGCTGATTTCATTTTAAGCGTTGAGATATCTAAAATTCCACCTCGGCCATAGTTCTGGATTCACTAATATCACTGGGCCCTGTTATAAAGAACAGGCTAGAAAGTCAGGCTCAGAAATCTGGTAGAAACAAAAATTACCTATAGCGCTAGTCCCGAGAAATATTGAAATTGACCGTACTAGCTAAATCAACCAATCTGTATTAGTAGCTGATTCATTTAAGCGTGATATCTGAAATTCGTGGCATATTCTGACACCCAATACCAACCATAGCTGGTTGTATAAACGCGCAAAGATTAGCGTCTGATTTATCTTGCGTAGAAAACAGCACAACACTTTAAGGTATCCCACAAATAGCTGAAATTGACCGGTGACCTACTAATCAAAAATGTATAGTAGCTGATTTCATTAGCGTGATATCATGAAGATGCCGTGGGCATATGTCTGACCACCCAATATCACTGCCCTTTTGTATGAACTGGCAAATATAGGTCAGTTATCATAATAGAAAATACACAGCTCCTAAGGGTATTAAGGCTTAAAATAGTCGAAAAGTTAGGCGGCCTACAACGTATTACAAAATGTATTAGTAGCTGATTCATATTAAGCTGATATCTGAAGATTTCGCTGGGCATAATTCTGGACCTTAATATCACGTCTTTGTTGTATGAACAGGCAAAAGTCAGGTCAGAATGCCTGCTGGTAGAGAAACAAACCAAATGTCCTTAAGGTAAGTTCGGCAGAAAATATTGGAAATTGACCGTACTACTGAAATCAAAATGTAAGTTGTAGCGAAGTGTTCATTAAGCGTGATTCTGAAATTCCGTGGCCATATTCTGAACACCCAATATCACCTACTGTTGCTATAAACAGGCAAAGATAGGTCTGATATCTGGTGAGAGAACACACAAACTCTTTAAGGCTAATCCCACAAATAGCTGAAATTTGAACTAACTACTAACCAAAGATGTATTACATTAAATTTTAGGGCTACAACATTCAAAATGTATTTAACAACAAAAATCCTTTTTAGTTAGAAACACAACATTTCCTTAAAGTATCCACACAAATATTGAAATTTTCGGTATCACACAAAAGGTTCAGTTACTAGTTTGTGATGTTATAGCGTGATATCTGAATACTGATGAAATGTTCCGAGACACTTATTATGCAACTCCTCAATGTTTGATATAGTAAAGGAATGTTCATAATCTAGTTACAAACACAGCATATTTCTTAGATGAATCACTACCATACATTTAATGATTTGACGGTAACCCACTAATCTAATAATCGTAGCTAGTACTAATTCATTTTAGTGTGATATCTGAAAAATGATGACTTATCTCTGAGACAACAAATATCACATCCTATTGTTGTATAGTCATTAGATAAGTCCGATATCTATTAAAACACACAGCTCCTTAAGATACATAGCTCGAGTTACGAGGGATATTCTGATACTTGATACCACTTCTCGAACACCTGTATTGTAACAAACAAATCAGGATCATGCGCAGCTACCCTCTTACCATCAAGACCTCTTGAGTTTCGGTTACGTTTTCACTGGCCAATGGTGACTCATTGATCACAGGTCCAGCTACATTATTCCTAACGGTATCTGACATAACTGAAACCATGTTGGTTTTTGCTTCGACTGCTAGTATTTAACCATAGACATTCGAGAAGCCGTCTTCTTACAGAACTCTAACATATCTCTTGGACTACTCATCGACAGCTGGATGCTTAGCTTGATCGATCACTGTCTTATTCCAACTAGATCATTGACGGCGAAAGATATTTCGTCGTATTGCATGCCAAGAGGCTTGTAACAGATTATGGATGAACTTAGAATTGCAAAGCCTGTGACTTTTGGCGATCTAAATGAACCCGATAATACATTGTAATCAACAATCAATCCTGATAACCTTTATCATGCTTAATTGACTATAGGTAAATTTTAACCTTTATACCTTTAGTAGCTGGCTACTAGTAGCTGACTTTCTTAACTTGAAGTAGCTGGTTACTAGTAACTGGCTACTAGTAGCTAACTTTTCTCTGTTCAAGTAGCTGGCTACTAGTAGCCAACTTTTCTCGTTTTAAGTAGCCAGTTACTAGTAGCCTGAGTTATAGAGCTACACTTTCACGATTGTCCGACCATCTATCCCTTCTGGCTTTGTAAACGAAAGTGATCAATGAAGTAGATAGGTTACATGAGGAATTATGTTTTGTTTTCAGCCGCACAAAGCTTGTAACAACTAATATGTTTTTTGTCTGTAAGCTCCAT
>CAJDSM010043536.1:4139-15220 GCA_903981925.1 Ostrea lurida
TCTTCAAAATCTGGTCCTAGATAAATTAAGGATGTTCCTAACCAATTAAAAATTGCTGGAGTTTTTTTTTTATCTAAGGAAACGATGACTAATTTGTGCTTCCGGTATGGACGTCATATCTTGAGTAAGATAGATCAAAATGTTTACCTTGATAGAAAATTGAGAAATAGGTATAACACTATCACCAGGTTTGTAAACATAAACTAATGAGGGTAAAAACATCCAATCTATAGAAAGTTTGAAAGAAATAGTATAACACACATATCCCCAGGCGGATTAAACATAAACTAATGAGGGTAACATCCAAATATATGAAAGTGAGAATAGGATAACACTTTACTCCAGGGATTATAACATAAACTTATTGACGGTAAACATTAAATTACAGAAAGTACTGGTGTATGTTATACTTTCAGTAAGAAATGGTTGTTAAACATTCATCTAAATACGGAAACTATCTCACTTACAATCATTTAACGGAAAGGTTCCCTTTGAATTATTGCTTTAAACAGTACGGTGACCTGGCAGTAATTTCAGTGACATTTGCTTATTACTTTTCCACCCAATGTATATAAAATAGCTATAAAACGTATGCGAACGTAGTTGTTATACTTTATTGAAGTTTTATTCAGTAGTAGTGACAATAGAAAATTGGACTGACTTTCCAAACGGAAATCGCTTTCTAAAGAAGCATTTCGTAAAGTTCTTATTGGTCGTTATAACAATTTAGTTCACCAGTAATTGACTACCATGGAGGTCAAATTGCATGTGTTTCATAACCATTGTTAAATGCCGTTTTTCACACACCTGATTTTGATTACGGAATTGTTCCTCGTTTTAACCTGAGATCAAGACTATGGCTCATGGGGCGCGGGTGTGACCCTCGGTCAAACTGGAAGTGACTGCTACTCCTCCATAGGCACCTGAATCCCACCTCTGGTGTGTCAGGGTCCGTGCTTTTGTTGTGTATATCTATTTACTTTATTCGACTAAGGACGCTCAAAAAGGCGGGTGTGACCGGTCAGCAGAGAGATGCGTTACTCCTTAATGGCACCTGATACAACCTATCGCGTTTTGTGTCGGAGGGATCCGTGTTGCCCTACACTCGATTTTGTATATTGATTTTTGGGATTATGATTACGTTTTGGGACACAATGTTAACTTCGGGCCTTTTTGTATTTGGGGGACTTCGAGATTGATCACTGGGTTTCTTATCTTTGCCTTAATTTACATTGAATAAAATTGTCAATAAAATGATAATCAGCTATACCTTTCATACCAATGATATATGTCAGTTGTTTCTATACATATATTGCAAGACATTTATTTTAGATTCTCCCAAATTATTTTGCAATTGGTTATGAGACACAGTCAAAGACAACATTGTAGAATCCAAATAACATGTTATTTTTTAAATCTAAAATTAAACTATTTCTACCCCGATCATGTAAATTTTCATAATGCTGATGTTCAAACGAAAAATGCTGAAAACTTCTATACCATTTTGTTTATTTGGTAGTTAGCCAGTCTTGGATTAAAAAAGTAAACTTATCATCGTAACAGGAAGGTGTTGTGTATCCAAATCTCAGTTGGAGAGATTAAAAAACACCATAAGCAGAGTCATGTCCTGTCAACAGAATAGATGGAAACAAAATGGCTTCCATAGTTGACCGCTTTCGTAAAATGAACCTAATAATTTTTTTGCATTTATCCATCTTAATAGTTATCAAAGGAGTTTTATCTCAAAAAATATTTGTAAAATTACAATTACTCTTTGAATATCTTATCACAAATTTCCGCTCATGACGTAATAACAACATTACTCGGTTGCGTGTTTGTAAACAAGTTTACCGTTTGTGAACGTTTAAGTTCAAGGCGGCTGCACTATCTAGTTTTGGGTATGCTAATATAACGCAACATTGCATAGATTTCACAAACTTTTTTCACAATTTTAAACTAGCAAATGTTTGAATTTTTAAGACATCAACTACAGAATGTCTTTCTTAAAGGTTTATTTAGTTGATAATTACTGGACCAAGATGTTGTAATGAATTAAGATGTTTCATCACTCACTTATCCTTTTTTTTCCGCGGGCTTTCTGAGGGCCCCCTCCTTTGATTTTTACACTGATCTCTCTGCAGTAGTACATATTCCTTATATGGATTCGTGCAGGGGTATATTATGGACTCAATTCCCTGGGTTCATACTATAAATATTTTGTTTCCTCGCCTGCGGCTCAGGAGAATATAAACGTGACAGGGGAATACCAAAAAGGCGAAGCTTAACATTGTGTCAAACGTAATATGAGTCCATATACCCTGCCAAGAATCCATATAAATAATATGTTACGTGAAGTGTTAATGGAGTTGACAATGGAGAAGCTTGAAGTCATTCCGTTTGTCGTAGTTTGAGTTTGTATTTTTCTGTTAAACATCTGGTCACAATATAAAGTATAATCTCGCAATGAAGGCATAAGCAGATGAAATGATTACATTTACACTGGATATTTCTCCGAGGGTGTTTGGGTCTCAGCCATATATCAGAAACACGGAATAAAAATCGATTATCAAATTGAGATTGAAGAAATTTTCAAATATAAACATCAACCTTTTAATGTATACACATGAGGAAATGAATTACCTATATACAGGATGTACTTAAAATCAAATAGGTTATCTTTGATCTTTACATCGTGGAACTATAAGTAATCTAACGTTTTCTGAAAACAGCTTTCATTTAGTCAAACATTTTTCATAAGCATAATACCAGGATGCATTGTATTGACATTTTTTGTACATTAATTAAACTCCCATATTCATTTTCAGGGACTATTGAAATTGATCAGTATTTCTTATCTTACCTTATGCTGATGTAAAATGCTTACTACTTGTTGTTAATTTTCAGTATTTCACGATACCTCTATTCATGATATCGTGTAATCTGTTTAGCCTATCTGATTACTCCAAACACAAGTTTCAACATTTAGTATTGTTCACCAAACGTGTCGAATCTAACCCTATCAAAAACGTTGATTAGAGGAATACCGTTCAATGTTGTAAGGATTTATCTCACATAGAAATAATATTTCATTTGAATGTTGATTAAGGGTTTGCAGTAATTGTGGACAATTGATAACTTGCTGTCATAATGCGGTGTTTCCCTTAAAAAAATCTAGGTAAGGGAACACCTTGAGTCAAGATAAGATTCCCATATGATTGAAATACATGTAGACACCTTGATCACATTTGAAAAAAATCACTATCTAAACGCCATAAAAGATTGCGAAAGTCTTACCAACTTTACTCCTTCCCTCAAAGAAAAGAACAGCCTAACAAACCACCTTAGGACAGGCTTTGACTCAATGGGTTGGTTTGTATTGGCAAACTAGATCATATAATGACTTACTAGAATTTGACCAAATGCTTGATGTTTGAAATATCGTTAACTGTTGAAACTTCATCAGCATCAACTTGAAAGTGTCAGTAGCCCTACCTCGAAATATTAAACCGATCATAGCAGAACAAGCTCTTGGCCATGAATTGAATCAGTTGAGAGACCAAGGCAGGTAATGATAGAATGTTGCTACATTCGATATTGTTGAAGTTGGACGATTGGAGAAGCTTGAAATTGTACCCGTTTATAATTTACATAGTCGAGTTATATTCCTGTGTTTTTAATAAAATATCTAATACGAATAGCAAATAAGTAAAAAAAAACAATTCCTTGGTGTCTTTATTATTTCGAGTTCACTGCAATAAGACAATAACATAAGAATGGAAATTATAATTTCCAGTAGATAAAAACGTCGTTCCAGTATAATCTAATAAATTTTCGAATTAAAGACCACAGGTAAATATTTTTTCTTCCGTTATGTTTTGAATAATATCTCTTCTTCGTAAGAATATAGCAAATACGATCAACGAACCCAAGGAACATAAATTCGTACCCGATTTTGAAATCCAACAGTGTTTGAAACCTGATCACCAAAGATGTCAATGAGGAACTTCTAGATCGTTGAAGGATTTCAAGAGGTATATTGTGCACAGAACCAGAATTTGTGTTAGCAACTGTAATTTTTTTAATGGCTGAAAACTAGATATACCATTTTCCCTATCTTTCATTTTTCGGCAAAATGTAAATGGCTATAATATAAAAAGTTTCATATTATATTTATCGTGGAGGAATGGAGGGGTGTAAAATGTTGAAAAATTCATACGTTTTGAGGTTATCATCTAGAAAGGTTCTGTGATCTCAAGGTTTACTTAGAATTTTTCCGATCCAACATTTGATTTGTAAACTCCAAATTCCGGCAAATGATGTTGCACAATACATCTGAAGTTTTATCCTTCACAGCTTGTCACATTTCTGCAAGGGAGCAAAGATAATGGTTTCGGAAAATTTTGCTAGATCCACCAATATTCCGCAAATTTGCTACGGTTCGCTATAATGACCTCCGTTTGCCGATTACAAATTTAATCACTAAAATCATGTGTGACCCGATTTGTTTCTACCCTTTGTTTAAGGGACTGTCATTATTTCAACTAGATTTTGACGACGGGTAACCAGTTTAGTTTGTTTCGAACTACAGGCTCACCGGCGGTGTGACCGGTCAGACAGAGGATGCTTTACTCCTCCATGCACCTGATTACATTTTGAGCCCTTAAGGTTACTCTATTATTGATTTTGACACGTTAAGCAAATTAATTTTTTTAAGCAATATTTTTAGAGTGACACGTAATGCTATAGTTTTAAGATGTATGTAAAAATATTTGTTATCTCAGAGTGTGTTGGAAATGGTTTGAGCGTCATTGGCATGTCAACATAATGTCAAATGGTACTACGGAAACAAATGCAGGCCGAAAACTGCACATGCATTGCCAGTCAGTGTACGAGATATGTGGTTGCCTGAAAAATCCCTCAGGTATTGTCTGACTTTTCTTATTCAAAAAATATCAGCAAAATAGTATACATGTATTTTAGTACGATAATAACGTAATTAATGCAGCAAAGAAGAATCGAAATTTGCTACCGTATATACAAGGTAAAATCCCTTTAGCACTCCCTAGCTTTAGAATCCTCCATTGATATTAAACAATTAAACATTTTCCCTTACATTTTATAGATTTGTGATTAAACTTTTATTACGATAAGGCCTAAGATTTAATATGTCAAGTCTATAATATTGTCACTTTCATGGCATTGTTGCTTTGATCGAGGAATAAATAGTTGATGATAATAACAAAGAATCTTCGAGTAAAAAATAAACTCTGTAAATACTAGGGTTTCTCTCTATCAACTAAAAAGTGTCCGCAAAAAGACATTTCTGAGAAAAGGGGCCGGTATCTAAACAAGTTGTATCACCATTTCATAAGTCCTATACGAGATTATGAATTAGATTAAGAGTGGTACAGCCACCGGCCCTGTTATACCAGAGGTGGGATCTGTTGCCTAGGACGGAGTAAAGCATTCCCTGTTGACAACGGTCCTACTTACCCATTCGTTGAAGCCACATCTCTGTCAGTACAAGTAAATCGGAATTAATCCTCGTTGTCAAACGTCAAAATCAGTGGATAAAGAACGGTCTAATAATATATATGAAACACGTAGGCCAGCATTTGACCCAATGGCGGGTTGTTTTCGCAAACTAGATTGTTATAACGACCATAGAATTCGCGACTTTACATGTGACTCTTGGAACCCATTTAACATCAACTTGTTTGTCAGTAGCTTGCCTCAATTTGAAAAACAAAATAATCATACACAGAACATATTATAGATTTTATAAATCCTCAGAATTCCACAGAGACGGGCAGTCAGTGTTAGTTCTCTCTAGTGTCCTTCCAATCGTCCTACCTTCTTCAATAGCCACTGGAGCTCTGCTGCTTTGCATATCTCTAGGATTTCTTTACAGGTAAGTTGTTATCAACGTATCATGATGTAAAATATAATTCACTTTATTTTATGAAGTCTTTAATTGTATGATATATAAAGATGATCAAATTCCCATTGTATTAATCAGGTTTTTAAAGAAGAAACGCACCGCTGTAGCTCAAACATACAACATCACCACAACAACAAATGGTAAATCTCCTTTTAACTCGTATTCTATCTCGTCGTATACAAGCGTAAGTAGTCAAAGGAATTCTCACAGTGCAATTTCAAACAAGATAAGTTGATACATGCTATTGATACTCTACTTTTTTAAAAAGCGGAACAGGAAGAATACTCTGGCTGTGCCTATGCTGCTGTGGTACATGTGCATGCAACGAAGGAAACACTTAATGCTAGACCAGGACATGATACAACATATGGAAACGCAATGCCTTTGATTGATTCAAAACACAACGACACTGACTAATTAAGAAGTAATGCTTTCATGTTTCAAGAAACACACATACTAGAAAACTCCGATACAGAATACAGCAAGTGTTCAGAGTTAGAGGATCTGTACGATGACACGGCTTGTGTGATTTAGTGCAATACAAAAAGGGGAAGTTAACATTGTGTCAAACGTAATCATAATCCAAAAAAAACATATACAAAATCGATTGTAGGGCAACACGGACCTCCGACAAAAGCGAAGGTAGGATCAGGTGCCATGGAGGAGTGAGCATCCTCTGCTGACCGGTCACACCCGCCGTGAGCCCTTAGTCGAAATAAAGTAAACGGGATTACCCGTAGTCAAATCTAGTAGGAAAATGACAATCTAACAAAGGGTATGAAACAAATCAGTCAACATATGACTTAGTGATAATTTGTAATCGCAAACAAGGTCATTATAGCGACCGTAGAATTTGCGAAATGATGACTTTAAACGAGATTCGTTATAACCCTGCAGCATCAACTTTTTGTTAGTAGTTGGCCTCGCTTTAAAAAATGATGAAAGAATGCATCCATCTGAAATGTAATTTCTTTGAGTTATTTCCCACGAGAAAAACCAAGATAGAAGATGCGCATTTTCAAAAATCATTGGGAGAGACTGAGACACGATTTGTTATTATGTACTGATATTTTCTCAGAAATTAATCATTAAGATTGATTCACATTTGAATGATTCAAATTCAAATTGTTCAAGTGAAATAATGAAAATGTACAAAACCATATATACCATACCGTACAAGGAGGATTTTTTTTGGTGAGGATTTAATTTTGACATCATTGGTAACTCCTGAAATTGAAAATCGCTAATATTCATTCCTTATCAGAGGTAATGTCTATTTTTTATGAATTATAAAGATGCTGACCGGTCACGATGGATCAGTGGTAGAGCTCTCGCTTCGTGATCGGGAGGTCGTGCGTTTGAGCCCCGTGCTCGGCACCCGACCGCGTCAAACCTAAGACGTGAAAATAGGTAGTGATTGCTCCTTCGCCAAGAGCTCGGCATTTAGAAGTGAGAATCAAGGGTCTTTCGGATATGACCTTAAAAACGGAGGTCCCATGTCGCAGCATGTGTGGCACGCAAAAGAACCCTCACTGCTAAAAGCCATGAGTGCTAAGCATAGGTCTAAATTTGCAGGCCTTCACCGGCAATGGTGACGTCTCAATATGAGTGAAATATTCTCGACGGGACGAAAAACAACAAATAATCAATCAATCAATAAAGATGCTAAAGTTAGTTCTTACTAAATATGTATACTTGAGATTTATGTGGAGAATCACTAAAATTGTTTCTCACTAGAAATTACACTTATACGGTATAACACTAGCACTGATAAATATTATCTCATTATCGTTAACAGTTTACACATTGTAAACATTTCGATCAAAGATCAATGTAAATAAAAACAGAATTTATTCTTTCATGCAGTTTGATAGATAAACATGATATTGTGGAAGGCATACATATATCAAAGCAAGAAATGAAATTTCTAAGAATATACATGGAAAATTGGGGAATTAATTGTAGAAACAAAACTTAGATGAACGCCTTTCATGATATTGAAACCTTATTTAACTTGTGAAAAATTGATTGAATAATTATTTAATGCTTTACGTCCCAATCGAGAATATTTCACTCATATTGTGACGTCACCATTGCCAGTGAAGGGCTGCAAAATTTAGGCCTATGCTCGGCACTCAGGGCCTTTGAGCAGAGAGGGATCTTTATCGTGCCACACCTGCGGTGACATGGGGACTCGGTTTGTCCGGTCTCATCCGAAAGAGCGCCAATTCAGTCGCCTCTCGCGACTCGCAGGGGGATGCTGGACATCTAATCTAACCCGGACCTCCACGAGTCATGAAGGAGAGTTGAATTTGTTTTTCATATGTCGCATACTATCACCCTATGCATATGGTGTTTGATTCTCACAACTAATTCGATGCAAGAGCTTGTTCTGTGAATGTTCAGGGTTTTTTAAAATCAGCTCAGGCTACTGACAAGCACGTTGATGTTACAGGAGTTTCAATAGTCACAACATTTTGCAAATTCTTTGGCCGTTAGATAGATCTAATAATATGACGTGTTTGGATAGTTAGACCGCTTTCTGTTCACTGATTTTGACTACGAGTTACTCCATTTAACGGACCAAGGTAAAGGAATCAGGGCGATTGCGATCGTTCGTAATGGAATGCTTACTTCTCCAGGTACCTGGTCCCACGTCTGATATATCCAGGGGTCCGTGTTCAGACAACGTTTAACTGGTATTCCATATAGGATTCACGGAATGTATCACCGTTCGTTACATGTATTTTCATGTTTTTATAGATGTATGCGGTGGTAGGTAAAATACATTGTACCAGAAGATAATTTACATGTTTTACACTTTGAGTCATGTAATCTAAAAGAATGCATAAAAAGGTTACGATAATGAACAGTGATCAATCTCGAAAGTCTTAAATGCCCAACTCTTGTTTTTGTAATATATTTAGGACTTACGAGATTGATCACTGTTCGTTATCTTTGCCTTTACATCTTAAAGTCTTACTCCTCCATGGCACCTGATCCTACCGTCACTTTTGTTGGAGGTCCGTATTGCCCTACACTCGATTTTGTATATGTTTTTTTTGGATTATGGTTGTTTGACACGATGCTGACTTCGCTTTTTTGCATGGAGTGCAAAATAACAGTTAGGCAAACACAGGTTCCTGGATTATACCTGAGGTGAGATCAGTTGCCTAAGAGGAATAAGCATCCCCTGTTGACTGGTCACACCCAAACAGAGTAATCCGTAGTCAAAAGTGTATAATGAAAATGTCGGACAGCAATTGACCGAAAGGCAGGTTTTCTTGGCAAACAAGATCGTAATAACGACCATATGATATGAATAAAAACCATATCATCTTAATTTCTCATTTTGTATATAATGACTAACTAAATGATAAGACAAATATAAGGAACAATGATTAATCTCGTAAGTTTGAAATAGAATAAAGAACAAGAGTTGGACAAACACAGATCCCTGGATACACAAGAGGTGGGAGCAGGTGCCTAGGAGGAGTAAGTATCCCCTGTCGACCACACACGCTGTGAGCCCATTGTTTTGATCTGGTAAATTTAGTAATCCGTACTCAAAATCAGTGTTTAAAAAATGTGTGTATAATCAGTGTATGATCAATCTCATAAATCCTAAAGAACAAATTAATGAAGAAAAACGTAAAAATTGACATTCAAAGATATTAGAAAAGGGATCAGGTATATAGGAACCATAAGCATTCCCTCTTGATCAATTACAGCCGACGTGAGCATTTTCATGACCAGGTAAATGGAGAAATCATTTCTTACTGCAATATACAATTGTTATTCCAATGAGAATGTCTTTATTCACGACTTGCAACCAGCAAGTGTGGTTAGTGCTGCTTGGCATGATTGAAATTCTCTAAAACCAAACTGTGGGGCTATAAACAGGTCATAGGTTGTGATGAACCCCAAAACCTTATTTATCGTGTTTCCATAATTGAGGATAAGATTTATAGGACAATATTGGTCGACCTTATGTATATCTAGCAGTCACTTGCTTTGCTTGCAATTTGTATGAAAGATGACATTAATGATGCTATTATTTGCTATTCACAAAATTGGCTTAGAAATGACAGTTGCAGAACGTTTCGAGAGTCGGAGAACTGTTGAGCTAAGCACCTGCTGATTCATTAATGTCAAGTGTACTTAAGATTATGAAGACTTCTTCCTAGCGAATAGGAAGGAAAAACAAACACATTTTTCGTACTAATAATTACATGTACATAGAGCNTCAAGATGATGATTCTAAGAATTTACTGGTTCTAATGATTCTAAATATCAATGTTGAATCTGCTCATTACAATTATGTGCACTTCTCTGATGTGTCCAGGGTCCGTGANGCATATGGTAGAATGCTTTCAATTTATGGGGTTTAATTATAAGCCATTGTTAAAAATTTACTTTTTCATTACTATAGTTGTTGGATATCAAAATAGTTTATCTATTAACTTGCACTGCTATTGTTTGAATGTTATGAGATGTAGATAACTATTACAGCCATATAGATTTACCTCCAGAAATATAAGGATCTCACAGTGGTTGTAATAACAGAAAAACCAGAAAACTCTACGTAGTAAATTCACAATACATATCACGGCGGGTGTGATTCGCTCAACAGGGGATTGCTTACTCCTCCTAGGCACCTGATCCCACCTCTTGGTGTGTCCAGGGTCCGTGTTTGCCCAACTCTTGATTTTGTATTTATTTGGACTTACGAGATTGATCCACTGTTCGTTATCATTGCCTTTACATCAGTGTTCAAGTAGATAGTACCTGTGTTATTTTTCTTTTTTGTGTTCAGTATTGCATTAAATTCTACACATCTTAAACGTAAATGAAATCCTTTTAGATATATTTCCTTTAAACAAGGTTATGAAGACCTTCGCACACGATAATTTCTTGTATGGTCTATTTTCATCTAACACATGAGACAATGCTGGTCTATTTTCATCTAATACAGACAATGAGGATTCTGTACTTCAGTAGCTACATATGTATCTAGATAAGTTTAATTCCCAGATTCTATATCAATACACAGAAAGTTAACAAAGGTATATTAACATATCCAGTTTCTTACATGTATATGGAAGGTAATGGTTTCAGTAAGTGCTCTACCAAGCCTCTA
>CAJDSM010043548.1:4296-20089 GCA_903981925.1 Ostrea lurida
AATTATATAGGAAAATCTTTTAAAAAATCTTCTTCTCAAGAACCACTGGGCCAGTAAAAGCTGACATTTATTATAGAAGCTTCTGATATAGTGCGAGCATTTCAAGTTTGTTCAAATCATGACCCCCCGGGGTACGATGGAGCCCACAATTGGGGATCAAAGTTTACATATGATTATAGTAGGAACAACTCCCTAAAATCTTCTTCTCAATTAATCATTCTTGGCCAGGAAAGCTGAAATTTTATTATGGAATGCTTTCTGGTATAGAGTGAGATTTCAAGTTTGTCAAATTATGACCCCTGGGGGGTACGAGGGCCACAATTAGGACAAAGTTTTACATATGATATATAGGGAAAATCTTTAAAAATCTATTCTTCTCAAGAACCACTGGGCCAGGAAGCTGAGATTTATTACGGAAGCTTTTTCTTGATATAGTGGAGATTTAAGTTTGGTTCAAATCATGACCCCCGGTGTACGATGGACCACAATAGGGGATCAAAAGTGTAAC
Organism: Ostrea lurida; assembly: GCA_903981925.1. NCBI lineage: Eukaryota > Metazoa > Mollusca > Bivalvia > Ostreida > Ostreidae > Ostrea > Ostrea lurida. The sequence goes on from CAJDSM010043548.1 coordinate 4,805, forward strand.
CGTGTAGCGGTCACCCATCCAGGTGCTGGACAACGTCGCCGTTGCTTAACATTGCGTGATCAAGACAGCGACTCTGACCCACATCGCAGAAAAGCTAGCTCCCCGCGAGGCAGTATAAGTCCCCTTTATACATGTCCGCTTACACTTCCTCCCGCTCGGGGAGCTTTCGTCCCGAAGCTTCGCATGGGTCCTCTCTAAATGTTTGGGCACCTGTAGCAACGGCACCCGCCGTTCCCGAACGACATCCACCGTCGTCCCGGACGAAACCCCGTCGTGCCAGAGCTCCGAAGAGACCTACTGACAACAGGTTTGCTGCCATGTTACTATTAGAGTCACTACGCTGCCACCAATTTATAGACAATGTAGTCGGTCCAGGTGCTGACCACGCTCGCCGTTGCTTAACTTGCGTGATCAAGAGAGGAACTCTACCACATCGCCAGAAAAGCTAGCTCCCTAGCGAGGGCAGTATAAGTTCCTTTATACTGTCCGCTTACGAAAGTGTTACATTTGAGGTATGTTTAAAAATCCTCTAAAAAAGACAAAAAGACAACATTTACCTTAAAGCTTCCTAGATATAGAGTGCGAGGCCAAGGTCACTCAGGTGAGCGAGTGGCCATGGGCCTCTTGTAATTTATTTTTTTACATGGACAAATTTTAATTTTTCATATATAAAATGGAACTTTTATGTAGAATGTAAGTAACTTTCAATTTCTTGTGGTTCTTTGAGAGGGAGATTTTAGACCATCCTATATATTTTTATATTTTTTAAATCCCTACAGAACAATTTTGCTTTTCTTTATCGTTTTTGCTCATTTTCACCCTCATTCCAAAATTACGCGAATGGGCAAAAGTGATTTAATTCATTTCCTCAAAAGAGAAAACATGGAGACCTATGGGCAATATCACTCACCTAATCAAACGTACAGTAGCCCTGCGGCCTTTGGCCGTTGTTTATTTGTGTAAAGTTTTTTTTTTTATCAATCTTTATTTGCCATGAAATTTTGTACCATAATTGAGGCCTAGCTCAAAGGTCGACAAACAACGTAAATGAAATGAATTCAAAAAAATTTAGATGTTCTCATAACCATTATGACTAAATTGATCTTGCTGTTCTGGATAAGACCAAGGTCATGTATGACCTTTGCCATAAGAAGTTTTACATACAAACATGAAAGCCTATCTTGAAATGGTTCAGGAGGAGATAGGATATTGAATATGACCAATATCTCTGAACCATTCAAGAATAGAGCTTTTTTTTGGGACTATGATTACGTTAAATACTTCTGTTACTTCGCCATTTTATACAGGAAGACAGGACAGACAGCAAGAAGAAAGCTATAGTTTCCCCGTTACAAACCGGTAGGGGCTAAAATATTAAAGACTATATTTTTGCATATAATATTCATAAGGCTTCATGTTTTATATCAGTGTTTATTTAATTTCGGAAAATATCACAATTTTTACTGAATATACATTGTATAGGGTTTTATAGGGATTTTAATGAATTATAGGAAAATGTAGGGATCCTACAAATTTATAGGAAAATATGGAATTTTTAGACTTGACACCCTGCATCGTTTAATCAGATATCTCGCATCTACATTGTACATTTGATGTTTATACCGTGAATTTTCATTATTTGGGTGAATACTTATATTCAGATATCTCGCATCTACTTATACATTTTGATTTGTATATTACCGTGGAATTTCATTATTTGGGTGAATACCTTATGGAACTGAAAAGGTAAATATATCGAACTGGGACCAATCTCACAAGTCCCGAATAAGAATACAAATCAGGAGTTTTATGGTCATACGCAACGTTCGATATTTGTAAGTATTTTTTAAAACTATACTTAATATAAAATCATATTTTCATCATCATCAAATAATTCTGAACTACAATGATAACAAAACTACAATGATCTGATGGTCTTTGCGTTTCCTGAAACTCTTATTATTACCATTGTTGAGTTACGCATCGGCTACACTAGCATCAGGAACGGCGGATCAGTTTAATAATCTTCAATGTAAATGTGAAATGTACATTGCGTATGCCCTTAAGCAATACGGACCCCTGGATAAACCAATGGTGACATCAGGTGCCTAGGAGAAGTAAACATCTCCTGTTGACCGGTCACACCCGCCGTGAGCTTATTGTCTTAATCAGGTAAACGGAGAAACCCGTAGTCAAAATCAGTGTATAAAGAACGACTCAACAATTGCTGTGAAACTAGTCAGACATTTTACACAATGAAAGGCAACTAGATCGTTAAAACAGCCACAGAATTTGCGAAATGCTGTCTTTAAACGTGACTGTTGAAACCCCTGCAACAACTATTTGTTTGTAAGTAGCACACCTCGATTAAAACACTAATCATACGCAGAACAAGCTCTTGCATATAAATAAGTTGAGAGGCATGCATACCATATGCAGGTGATGATGGAACTGTGTGTTTTAAACAACTATACCCATGATGGAGAGATGCACTGGGGATTAAAATATGTCGTCATTTTTCGGATATCACCCTTGATGAAAACAGCTACCAATACATTTTGAAACAAGGCATCATGGAAATTCAGGTTTTTTGTGAATACTTAAGAAACTAAATCTTAATACATGAGGTATCTTACTGGATATCTGCTATACACATGACGGAAAGAGATATTGGGCATCAGAATATGTCATCAATTTTTGGGTGTCATGCTTCATGAAATCAGCTACAGCATTAATGCATTTTGAAAGAAGGTCTCACAAGATTTCATGTTATTGCTCATCCCTTGAGAAACTACATCTTTACATGTTATCAATCATACACATAAAGAGAGAAATATATATGACGTGTGATCTGATGATCCATGCCTGTCAACCCAACGTGATTTGACACTTCGGATCAATTGACTGTTTTAACATTTACACTACTAAATGATAATTTTGAGAAATGTGCAGGTTTTTCAGAACGGTGTGTAGTGAAACAGGAATAAAAGTTGGGAAAACTGTCCGCAAAGTTAATCATGCTTGTAGTTTCCCAACAATGCTGTTATATTAAATCTAAAGACAGGTAGATAAAAATGAATTCTATGGGTTATATATTTTATTAAAAATGAAGAAAATGTAAAACTACAATATCATATGAAACCTGGTAAATGACAACCTGTACATAAATTACTGACATGATTCACTGTTAACAGAGTTAAAATCAAAACAGATTTAAACACACATCAATGTTATCAAAATGTGCATACAAGTTATAGCTGTAAATTATCAGGTATAAAAACTGCTTGTACAAAACAGAACCTAACATAAAAACTGCTTGTACAAAACAGAACCTAACATAAAAAAGTCATAAAATACTTTCAATATAATGCCTTATTGGTATATGTACATTTATTACATTTTCAACAGTGAGATACTATAATTCATCCATTGAAAGAAAATTGATATTTTCACACTTGTTATTTTTACCCTGTCAAAATAAGAAAAGCGATATCTTTATTGTATGAAGATAACCAGAACTACAACAATGTAGTCAATTGCAGGAATATAAATGATCACATTAATTTTTGAATAACCAATATAAAATTGAATTTGAGTTGTCTTATTGTTCAAATGTGTTGCTTTTTATGCATCTTTTACATCTTTAAAATTAACCTGGTGCTATATTTTCTATACAGTATCATTTAAAAAGACAGCTAAAGGAAATATAGTAAACAGAAAATTCAATATTGTAGAATTTATTTCACTTGTGAGAAAGGATCTTAAAAGATATTTTCCCTCAAGCTTCACACTCATAAAAATAAAAACAAAACAAAACTGCGTCACTTGTAAAATAATGACTTCAGATCAATATATGTATATAGCACCAAATATGGATCACGATAAAATATATTCTCAGTGACCGGTCAGTGAACGTGGACTGTGGCAGGTCAGACACTGACCCCGGACAGTGGGACTTTTCATCACTGGATGACTGGACAGTGTCATGATGTAAAATGAAGACTGGGAAATGTGTAATTAACACATCAATCACACCCAGTGACCATGTCTCTGGCAGTGCCTGTTCAGTAAGGATGAAGTGTGTATGATGCCAAAAAGACTTGATTTGTTGATGATCACACAGTGGTAGTTTACACGTAGACATGAAACATTTGCTATGTATCCACCTGTTTGTAGGGCACAGTGTGTCTGGAGTTCACATCTTTAGAATTCTTTGGTTTAAACATGTTTTTGTTCACAACTCTGTCAGGACAGTGTTGTGAATGGCTTACAGTGTGGGCATCGACCTGAGTGACTAACACTGCTCTCTCCGAGTCATTCACACTCTTGTCTCTTGTCGGTAATAGGAATGACACTTTCTCCTGAAAATAAATTCACACAATGAAATAGGTGTCCTACTGTTTACTACTACAATAGCAAGTGTATATCTACAGAGATCAAAATACAATTCAAACTTTCAATGAAGAATGCATGTAAGATTTTAAGGTGGAATGCTATACCAGAAAAATTTGATGCGGATAAAAAGTAAAGGATATGTTAAAACAATACTTTGAAAATTGAAAAAAATCCAAATTCACCCTAATTCTTAAAAAAATGTAGTTTTAGTAAAAAGCAATTTGAAAAAATTTAAAGTCCCTGCTGGAATCTAACCCGCGAACTACAGCTCATTAGGTTACCTGCTAACCTACTGAACTACTCAGCAAGGCATCTAAATTTGAAATGAATTGATATATCACCCTGGTATTGATATTTTCATCCATGTTTCAAAGGGAAGTCAGCCATTATGATGTTGTAAAGATCTACCTTAATGATCCAAGATTATACAAAACCTAGCCTACTGGTCAGGGCACTTGTCTTGGGACCTGTATTTGTAATACTATTTATGCACTTTTTAATTTTTAATACGCGCCTGCATAAGCAGCGGCGTATAAATGCTATACCGCTGTCATCCATCCATCCGTCTGTCCCTTTCACTTTGTCTTCGCAACTCCCTCAAACCCTTGGGGGATTTTTGAATGACACTTAGGTACAAAGAAGATCACCAATGGGAGATGTGCATATTGCAAGGGAATGCTTCCGATAAATTTTTAAGGGGTAGCGGGCTCTGGGTCAATAATATATCGGTATATCATGTACCGGACTTGGGCGTTTGCCCTATTTTTTTAAGTGATCTCAAGCAACGGAAAATTTATCCCCACGAAGAGTAAAACCGTTTAACAGTGTATAATAAAATTGTATTAATGTATATATTTATTATGTCCTTTACCGTGTCATTTTTAAGATAAATGTTTGTACCATGATTGATACCTGTTCCACATATGATATTGTTGTTCACTTATATGCACTGTTTAAATTAGTTATTTAGGTATAGCAGGTGCTTGCCTAAAAAAAGTGTAGTTTCTCACTTGTCGTTTGACACCCCAAAGGTTGTTCCAGTGTGCCTGTCCTGCAAAGCCGACCTTAAAAGACCAAATGCGTTTCGGGTACCAGCACGTGCAGTATCTGTCAGGACTTGATATGGTTAGACTTCATACCATAGGGACCAGGGGACCGTTTCACTTAGTGATCATAGTCACAAGTAGGTTATAAAGTTAGCAACGTCATTGATGTTGGCATGCTTTCACAAAAAGTTACGACTTGCGATTTACAAACCACAATGGTGATCATAACTCTACGAGTGGTCCAGGGCTGGTCGTTAATTTATATTATAACAGGCAATCATGGATGCCCTGCCCTGCTGAGATTATTTTGGGTTGTTAGGAATTTACTAGCTGAGCGTTTGTAGACACGGGTTAGAAGTAGACTTGGGATGTCTGCATAGTTGCACATGAAACTTGTGAAAGTCTGAGCTTCCTTATTTTCGTTTATATATGTAAATGCCAGCCGGCCAAAAATAAATGTGAAAGGTATTGAAGTCAACCGCTTACTCTTATATTTCCATTTATTTTTATTAACTTTTTTATCACCGGTGCATAAAAAGCGGGCTATTAGCGTATATTCGCCTGGTCTGTCTGTCATCCGTCCTATTGTCCTTCCACTTTGTCCTTCGCAACTCCTCCTAAAACCTGTGGGGTGGGGGGGGGATTTGATGAACTTGGTACCAAGAAGGAAAGATCACAAATTGGAGATGGGTGCATATTACAAGGGAAAGTTTTCAATTTTTATTTAAAAGCAGATAAGGTCCCTTAGATTAAGGTTTTGTCTATGACAAATTACCTAAAAATGTTCCACAACTCCTCCTAACCCCTGGGGATAGTTATGAAAACTATGGTATCAAATACAAGATCAAATGGTTGAGATGTCATGTTTGCAAGAGGAGTCTGTCCTATTTTTTTAAAAGGAGTTAGGGTCCTGGTCCCATAATATTATGCGGTGTACATGTACTGGCTGCGCTGGTGCCCTATATTATGTAGTATTAATTATCAATTCAATCCTTAGTTTGTAATATGATTACTAAAGATTGACTCAGCTTGAGCAGAATTCATGCATGCAATAAAAAATGACACTTTAATGTTCATAAAATTTTAGAAAACTTTTTTTTTATCAGTTCTTGTTTTATGAAAATCAATAGAGGAATCTATATGTCGTGGCATTTCGATATTTGCTCTAGTCAAACGAGTTGAAAATGGTGTGATTTTCTTCGCGAGGCTCTGTCCGATTTGCAAACGAGTCATCGCAAGGCCATTTGAGATTGTTCATGTTCCTAAGCGAGAAAAAAAAAAATGCAATAAAAATATATCATTCTATTCATTTCCTAGAATTAAATTCGTTTTAAAGCGACATTTGAATGGATTAAACATACTAATTTATTTTTAAGACTTCATTATATACTTGGTATTTCTTAAAAACTTTCACCGAGTACTATCTTTGTTTGAGTCAGAGTAACACCAAAATGAACGTTGGCTACATCTTTGGAAAAAGTTTTCGGTTCGCGAGTTTTTGAAATCACCTCAACGTCAAGGACAGTGGATCCACTGGATCGGGGGACTACTACTTACTTTTCATATGAATAGAAACGTTGTTAGGACAGAGGTGCTTTGTGAATGGAATTACATTGCTTTCAAAATTAATATTTTCACGTATCTCTTGGATTATAATTATCGAATCGATGGTTTTGAAACAAGGTAGGCCTAAAATATATTTTCAATATTATGTTACGTCTAGAATGTCTCTAAAGAAGGAATAGGTTCCTGCTATCTTTCAGGCATTTGTGCTTACATCTCTGTATGTAACAATCTTGCTACTATTGTGTTAAAATCAACCTACTGTAGCTTGCACTTGTTTACAGTCGTTGACTCAGGAGTGAGGCTCTAACCATTTGTTCAAGATGGTCTCAATAGGCCTAATTATTATTTTGTTGTTGATAAACACTAATAGCCCTATACAAGTTGGTTATCCGTGTGAACGTTAAATAAATATTGTTGTAAACCAAAAATTCAACAAAAAATTATTATATAAGAAGAAAGTTAACTAGGGATATTGAAGCAGGGTGATCCAAATAGTTAGTTCGGACCGGAACTATCTATCAGTCGGCGTTTGATAAAGCGTATGTTTTTCTAACAGCAGGAGTATGCACCACCGGAATTGACGATAAAAATGAAAATTATCCTATTATTCTTTCCAGAATGTCCTTTAATTCCATTGTCATTCCACAATATGTATATAGCATGTTTTCATAGCATTATGCAGAACGACAAGCATTTCCAAATTATTATGAGAAAAATAATGACAAACATATATAGTTATATTTTATCTTACCTCCACAGTAGAGAAGAGTTCTAAAAAAAGTCAGACCATTACATGTTAAATTCACAATCGTAAAAGAGCTACGACTTAAGGACAGGTTCTCTAAACACTCATATCCAGCAGTGGCTCTTAAAGTTAACGTAAACATAAATCAATACTTTTACTATCTATGATCGTTAGTGAAAACGTCCGCTATGTGATGCTGATGTGTGCATTGGTGAAAAATAGATCCATTGAGGACAAATGTATTTGCACTTTAACAACTTTTTTTGTAGTGCCCAAGTAAAGAGTATCTCTAATGAGAGATCCCTTATTTGTGAATTTGGGAGGGTAATATATAGTTACTACTAATCCTGAGTGATGAATTTTCATTTCAGTAATATAAAGGTTTTGGACTTTCACTGGTAGTGTTAGTGCTTTGGTATTGTTCTATATAGCTGCAGGGCTGAGGAACTTGCGCAGGGTTTGTGTGATGACGCCCTCCTTCCTGGTCCTTGCTAACACTGAACGGTTGTTTGGAATGCTAAAAGTGGAATTCATGTAGAAATTAAGTACCTTATATATCCGGCTATAAGTCGGCATTTTTAGGGTAAAATTTTGATCCACACCAGTTCGCCCTATATCCGAAAAACCTTTTATAGGTAAGTCATATGGACTCAGCATTTTCTAGTCGGCGAAATGTTGACCAATTTCTTAAAACACATCCGACGTTATCACGATCATCGTACAACAGAATTAGTTGACATAAAATATAGTAATATTATTGAAACACGGGTAAATAATAAAGGAATTTGACATGATATTGATTTTGTTGGGAGAAAGAATAATTAAATGCCAGGCATCATTTATCAAAATATCTCTTTGAAACAGGGGCAAAATAATGTGCAACTTTGTTGAAATTGTTAACGAATCTCCCTGGGGAAGATAGAGTTGTAACCGACATTATAGGACGGGTCAGATGGCAGAATCATTCAAAATTGATAAAAGAAAAAAAACACAAACCGACTTGATAGCGAAGCCGAGCTTATAGGCGAGTATATACGGTACTTAATTTGATCCTTCATATCATGGTTTCTTGTCCTATATTTCAGAACCTGCAGAAATCAAAACAGCAATGTATAGCCCTGGGTGTAGGCATTTCTGTGCTGGTACTCCTCCTGATTTTTATTGTGTCTCCAGTAGTTAACTGAGTATACCAAACATTGAAATCTTATTTGAAATTGGATTCTGAGTGATATGTAAAATTTATGTTATATTTCTCTAAAATGCATTTTGCTAAGGAGTAAAGGGACTCATACGTGTTGAGAAATGATTGATTGTCTCCTTGGCGTTCGCAAAATGCCCACTTACGCAGAAAAACTAGTACAGAATAATCAACCGTGGATAAGAACTCATCTGTCCTGGTCGCAGGAGTGGAAAATATTTAAAATTCACAAAAGAAGGTCAGGATCATTCTCCTGGCAAGAAAGGAGGGTTTTAGCTTACCCCTTTTGAAAGAGCTTTTTTGATCAAATAATTCTTTGTCAAGCTGGTCGTTCATCTGTACTGTAACTTTTTCTATATTTAGGCTCTCCACAAAACTAGAGGGCAGCGGTATGGGTTGAATTTTGCTATCGTATATATTGGCAATAATATTCCAGAAATGGTACTGCATATATGTATTGCAAAATTTTCTCAATAAGATATCAAACAACCTTTTCTCTTATTTCATTGATTTTAAGATTGGATTTCCTGCAGAATATATAAATGAAATTAAAAAGAAGTGTTCTATGGAGAGTGTAGTCAAACACAATAGTAGACTTGGTTGCTTAACTCCATTTGCCTCTATGGAACGTTAGGAAAAAACTATGCCTTAGTGTTTAGAAGCAATCATAGGAAACGTTTCAGCCATAATGAAGCTATAATATTCTGATGTGAAGGAATCCTGAGCTCTAAACTGTAATTCGGAGCCAAACATCTTTGCTTGATATAGTCCGGTTATAGTCCCGGCTGTCTCGCGTATCGTGCTTAGTTAAGGAAAGTGCATTGTGTGGGTAATTGAAAAATTAATGGCCACTTGATGTTTTTTTTTATTTTTACAATTTTGTGGTTGAAGTGTGTCTGTAACAGTATCATGAAAGTCATGAGGTGGTGGTTTTTCAGGGTTCATATGGTGACGCTGAACCGGTTGCCATCAGCAACCCCCCATTTTCTTTTGAATATGAAATATATAGGTATTTTATAAGTGTGTTTAGAATTTGAATACAAAGGCCTAGAGCGTTTCAATACCTTCATATGGATAAGACAAAGGTCCTATTATAGATAATGTATAATTTTTATCAAAAACCTCATCTATTTTGCAACCTGAACAATTTTAATTCAACAAATAGACATATTTCAAGGCCCTGGAGAACTTAATGGACCTGTTGAATTCTTTTTATTTTACATTAATTAGCTTATGTTAGCAGTATTCGATTGTAAAAGTATCGGTTTGGACTAGTCAGGTTCATAATGTTACTACAAGCTTTATCATTACCATATAATGTGATGTGTCATAACTTTTTCCCGTACTAAAGCAATAAACCGACGTGATCTACCAATCGCAATCATTTCCTCTTAAATGTGGCTTTCCCAAATAAAAACATGTCTTATACTATCTAACTTATTTGTTTTAGATTTGTTAGTGTTAAAAAGTACACAAGTTTTTCAACTACTCAACAAAAACAATTAAATTTTTTCTCATTAAATTCTGTGCAATAAAATGGTCTGCCATTTCGTTGCTGAAACTGATAGACGTGTTCCAATTGTATCGTGCTTACGTCATCAAATCAATCTACAGGAGCGCAAACAGCGCAATATTCGATAATTTCTTGTAAATTTACACTAACAGTCTTGCCTTTCTTTTTTACCTTCGACACTGTATTTTTATAAATATAAATATAATTTTCATTGTAAAATTAACACGGAAATTCAGCATTGTATGTATTGAATGCGTTGCTAATTTTTTACTCATGAATAAAGAATATTAAACTGAATGACTTTTTTTAAAAATAACCAAATACATTGTTTTCCTACATTTTTTCACATTCAGACACCGAAAAATTCTAATCTTTAATAAAGAGAATTACATTTATATGTCTTAAAATATTCTTAAATTTTATGTTCATGTTTATATATTGATTTGAAATGCGAAATAAACACCAATCAAACTTTAAGTTTTATTGAAATATTTTAATTCAGTTTTACCATTCTGGCGTTCCATATATTTTGTCCGTAACTGTCCAACATTATTAATATTAGTTTTTAATGGCGGAAAAGACTGGGGGAAATTGTTTGGAAACCGAATTCGTTAAAGATTGGAATTAGATTAATAGCCAAATAATAATATTCTTCTAAATTCTGGTTGGGTGTATTTTGAGAACCATATTCAAATTCCTGGATTTATTTGAAGTTATTTTGACCGAAACTGTTACCAATAGCATAAACTTTAATTCAAAATTTAATTGGTCCTGATCCAACAAACATGATTTCATGTTTACATTCCAAAAGTAACCTGCGCAAAGAAGCATTGCACAGGCATAACCCGACGGAAATAACAAATAGCACGATACAATGGGTGATGCACGATACAGTGAGAAGCAGTATACATATGGTTGATAGATATTTTTTATAAGAAAATTGGAAATACCAGTTCACCAGCCCTCACAAAAAACCTACAAGGCCAAGTTAAACCACAACTCCACAGATTGATCTTCGATATTTAATCATCGACATGTAGTTGTCCAATTGAAATAGAGGACAACTGTATTTCGGAGCGACGGGAACTGTTCTATCGGCCAATCAAATTATTCTAGAGAGTCATGCGAATGATTTTGTATTAGAACAGCTCTGTTTTTGTAGAGCAGTCAGGATCTGACCCAGACATCCGGATTCTCCCTTCAGAATAGTCAGAATTTCTATTCTAGAGCGGTCGTCAGAATAGTCAACGCACTTCTACGAGCAAACAGCCAGAACTGTTCTAAGTTTAGCTTAGAGCAATCGTAGAACAGTTTCTAGAGCAGTCAGCAGAGCTGTTCTAATGAGCTTAGAGCAGTTTTAGAAACAGTTCTAGAGTCAGTCAGCATGAGCGTTCTAGTTAGCTTAAAGAGCAGTCTAGAACAGTTCAGAGCAGTCAGCAGAGACTGTTCTGAAGTTAGCTGTAGAAGTACGATAGACAGTTCTAGAGCAGTCAGCAGAGCTGTTCTAAAGTTGCTTAGAGCACAGTCTTAGAAATGTCTAGAGCAGTCAGCAGAGCTGCTCTAAGTATAGCTTAGAAGCAGTCGTAGAACAGCTTCTAGAGCGAGTCAGCAGAGCTGCTCTAGTAGTTAGAGAGCTAACAATTTACGAGCAGTCTTAGAAGCAAGTTATCTTAGAGAATTAGCAGTCTAGCAGTCAAGAGCTGTCTCTAAGTTAGCTTAAGCCAATCTAGAAACCAGTTTCAGGCAGTCAGCAAAGAGTGGCTCTACAACTTAGAGGCAGTGTAAACGTTTGACGTCAGGCAGGTGTCATAGAACTACGGTGATTAAACTACTCGACGGTTTAAGAGAGGTTAAGAGGTGGTACATGTATTTGTGCAAATTCTTTGTTCAAATGAAATATATGTATTTCTCTTTGGGGTAATATATGCTCTCTTTTCTGTTTTATGATAAGATGGACAAGGTTTCTATGCTATAATATTATCTGAAAATTTTGAAAAAATTGATTTAAAACTGGTGGACATAAAATCATATAGCTTCCAATAATTATAAATAAAAAAGAAGAATATATTGCTAACAGGTCTTCCGAGATGAACACATGATTTGATACCCTTTCCTCACCAGCATTCAAACATTTGCATTTTCACATACCATTTTCATCTGAAAGAAATGTTCCTCTCGAAATCCCATTCAGGCCAGCCAAATCATAAGTAGGTCTATGGATTCACCCCGCTCTATTTGTAATAAATCCAAATAGATTTGATATTTAGTCCTTTCGAGAATTTGGAACTACTTCGAGAAAGAAATAGAAAAAAATTCAACTTGCAAAACTTGCAAAGTTGTGTTGAGAATTAAAACCTTTGGGTTTGGTTGTTGTTGGATTTCTGAACCCCCTTTGGGTTGGCTATAGTTGTGTTGAGAATTAAAGCCAGCCTTTGGTTTAGCTACTCTAGTTGTGTTGAGAATTTAAACCACCTTGGGTTGGTCTGGTTGTTTGTGAGATTAACAACTGTGATTTGTCCTGGATTGTGTTGAGAATTAACCACTTTGGTTGGTCTGGTTGTGTGAGAATTAACCACTTTGTGGGGGTTGGTCATTTCCTAGAAGTTCTGTGTTGGGGAGAATTAACCACCCTTTGGGTTGGTCTGGTTTGTGTTGAGAAATAACCCCTTTGGGGTTGGTTTGCTGGGGCCCTTTGGTGTTGGTGGGTGTTGAATAACCACCTTTGGGTTGGTCTGGTTGTGTTGAGAATGTAAACCACTTTGTTGGTGGTTGAGAGTACCTTTTGGTCTGGTTTGTTTTAGCAATAAAATCATTTGGGTTGGCTCTGGTTTTGGTTTGAAAATAAACCTTTGGGAGTTCAGTCTGGTCTTGTGTTGAGAATTAAAGCCTTTGGTGTTGGTACTGGTTAGGTTGAGAATTAAAACCTTTGGGTTTTGGGTCTGGTTTGATTGTGATTGTGTTAAGACTTGTTGTCTTGGATGATTGGGCTTTTGTTGAGAATTAACCTTTGGGTGTGGTCTGGTTGTGTTGTGAGAATTACAACCTTGGGGTTGGTCTGTTGTTGGTTGAGCAATTGTACCAACCTTTGGTTGGGTCTGGTTGTGTTGAACATTACCAACCTTTGGGGTTGTCTGGTTTCTTGGTAGGTTGTAGACATTAACCACCTTTGGGTTGGATCTGTGTGTGGTTGAGAATTAACACCTTTGGGAATTGGTCTGGTGTTTGTGTGAGAATAACCACTGTTTGTGTAGAGATACCACCTTTTCTTGGGGTTGAGATTACACCGGTTGTGTTTGTTTGAGGATTAACACACTTTGGGTTGGTCTGGTTGTGTTAGAATTAAACATTTTTGGTTTGGTCTGGTTTTGTTGAGAAATAATCCGCTTTGGGTTAGTTGGTTGTGTTAGACGAATTTAAACCGGTGGTTGGTTGTGTTAGAATCTTTGGGCTTGTCTGTTGTGAGAAATTAAAACCTTTGTGGTTGGTCTGGGTTTTGTTGAGAAATTAACACCTCTTGGTTGGTCTGGTTGTGTGACAATTAACCACCTTGGGTGGTCTGCGTATGTGTTGGATAGTAACCACCGTATGGTTGTCTGGTTGTGTTGACATTAACCACCGGGTTGGTCCTGTATGTGTTCGAAATATATAACACCTTTGGGTTGGTACTTTGGTTATGTGTTGAGAGATTAACCACCTTGTGGGTTGTCTGGTCTGGTTGAGAATTAACCACTTTGGCGTTGGTCCGGTTGTGTTGAAATTAACCACGTTGGGTTGGTCCTGGTTGTGTTGAGAATTAACCCACCTTGGTTCTGGTTTGTGTTAATTACCACCTATGCGGGTTTGGTTGAGAAATTACACCTTTGGGTTTGGTGCTGGTTGTGGTTGAAATTAACCACCTTTGGTGTTGGTCTTGCTGTTGTGTTTGGACAATTAACCACCTTGGGTTGGTCTGGGTTGTTTTGAAGAATTCACCACTGGTTGGTTGTCTGGTTGTGTTGACCAATTAAACCTTTGGGTTGGTCTGTTGTGTTGAGAATAACCACCTCTTATGGGTTGGTCTGGGTTGTTGTGAGAATTAAACCAACCTTTGGGTTGGTCGGTTCGTAGTGTACAATTAACCACCGATTTTTGGGTTGGTTCTGTTGGAGTGACCAATTAACCCACCTTTGCGGTTTGATCTGGTTGTGTGTGAAATAACCACTGTTGGATTGGTTGTGTTGACAATTAACCACCTTTGGGTTGTCTGGTTGTGTTGAGAATTAACCACTTTGGGTGTCTGGTTGGTGTTGAAATTAACCACCTTTGGTTGGTCTGGTTGTGTTTGAGCATTAACCAACTTTGGGTTGGTCTGGTTGTGTTGAGAATTAACCACTTTGGAGTTGTCTGGTTTGTGTTTGACAATTAACCACCTTTGAGTTTGGCTTGTGTTGACAATTAACCACCTTTGGTTGGTCTGGTTGTGTGACAATTAACCACCTTTGGAGTATTGGTCTCGGTTGTGTTGACAAGTAACCACTTTGGAGTTGGTTCGGTTGTGTTTGACAATTAACCACCTTTGGGTGGTCGGTTTTGTGTGACAATTAACCACCTTTGGGTTTGGTCTGTTGTGTTGACAATTAAACCACCTTTGGTTGGTCTGGTGTGTTTGACAATTAACACCTTTGGGTTGGTTGGTTGTGTTGACAATTAACCACCTTTGGGTTGGTCTGGTTGTGTTGACAATAAACCACTTTGGGTTGGATCTGGTTTGTAGTTGACAATTAACCAACCTATTTGGGTGGTTGGTTTGTGACAATTAACCACCTTTGGGCTGCTGGTTGAG
>CAJDSM010043549.1:1500-16281 GCA_903981925.1 Ostrea lurida
TTGGCTGATATAGTATTGCGTTGGGTGATGAGACAGTTGAATCTGTTTTAATTGCAATTGCGAAATACATTGGAAACTCTCATTGGTCCATACCTTTTAAGTCTCCTTTTATATTTACACTTGTGTTAGGCCTCTACAAATAGCTCCATGTGCACCAAGGGAAAGCCAACAATATAAATATACATGTATTACCTTGGATATGTTTTTGTTCGATGCAACTGTTTAAAGTTTGGTCTGAAAGAGCATATAACAACGAATTGCTACTAATGTATTTGATATGTTTGTTTTTTCTTTAATCTAAGGCACAGTATTGTATTTGATAAAATGCATAACGACCTTAAAGTTTGGTATCTTACCTATGAACTGGACACGTGCTTCTTCGCTTGATTTACAAGTGAAAATAGAAGTGGTTGAGTGAGTTATTTGTAAACACTAATAAAAATGAAATGAATTATGGTTCCACAATGGAATAATGTACGGTATTTCCAGCTTTCACTGAATTAGTGTACTTTCAATGAGTCATTGATTGAAATTCTCCTTGATAAAATTACAAACTCATCAGAACACATCATGCACCATACCATTCAATAGATATGAATTGCAACTTGATCACTGAGATTGTCTAAGTTTTCAATTGCATAATAGTTACATCTCAGTAATTTTCCAAGTTCTGCTTACAGATGTTAAAAACACGTCCAGAAGTCCAATATAAAAAACTCAGAAATACACTATGCTACTAGTCCGGAAGTTTCATCCTGTAAACTAACAAATACACCTAGATACCGGAAGTCACATAAACAGTAAACTAAAAATAGCACTCATCCATAAGTCGAGTTCTCTGTAAATCTAAATTAATACCACAAGTCCGGTAAGTCCTCTTAAACTTAGAAGATACACTAAGTCCGGAAGTCCTCTGTAAACTTAAAACTACACTAATGTCCGGAAGTCCTGCTTGTAAGACTAAAAGAAATATCCTAAGGTCCGGAAGTACGGGCTGTAAACTAAAAAATACCTCAAGAGTCCGGAATTCCATCTGTAAACTAAAAATAACACTAAGTCCGGAATGTCCATGCCTGTAAACTAAAAGATACACTAAAAGAAGTTCGGGAAAGTCATCTGTTAAACAAAATACACTAAGGTCCAGAAGTCCATCTTAAACTACATCAAAATAGCACTAAGTCCGAATTCTCATTCCTGTAATACTACAAAAGTAACTTATGCTAAGTCCGGAGTCCATTCTGTCAATCTAAAATACACTTCATGCATAAGAAATTTGTCAAATAAATACTTATCTACGCTGGATTAAACAGGAATTCGAAAAACGTTTGTGTTTGCTCAATCAGAGTGTCATTTCTCGATTGAATACATGTGGATATCCATTACCAAGTCATAAACAATTTGTTCTAGGTTCTGGTCCAGAATGTTACTGTAAATCATAAAACCAATAACATTTTTTGTTTTAAATTTTTTTTTAGCCTGCTGGATATAAGAGATGTATTTACACAACAGCACCGAAACTTAAGAACCTCTACTGGAATGACAAATACAATGATGGGGAAGAGGTAAGGCTGTAGGGTTACTGTAAATCTAGGAATCAGGTGGAGGGAGATTATTGTATAATTACTGTAAATTTAGGAATCAGTAATCTAGTAGAGAGAAAATATCAAACATGCTGCAAAGATGAACAATGGTCCTCCTGAATTTTGGAAAAAATCACTCCAGTTCAGATTCATTTAATAATTTTAACAATGTGTGTACATTTGTAGGTTTTTGAGAAGATCCTCATCGCTAATCGTGGAGAGATTGCATGTCGTGTAATTCACACCTGCAAAAGATTGGGCATAAAGACTGTAGCAGTTCATAGTGAGGCTGATTCATTGTCTGTAAGTATACACATACATATTTCTTAAGGCATTTTAATGAGTCAACATCCATCGATGTATTGAACTTTTCTTCTTTTTCTTGTGATTTATTAATTTTATAGACAAATAATTGATTCGTTGATTTACCCGAGACACAGTACACTTTTGATGGATATCGGTATTGAGATAGTCGGATGTTACAAATGGTATTACAGTGCTCTGATACTAATATCAGACAACCAAAGGTTAACTCTTAAAGGAATTCTGTTACAGCAGTGCTTTAATTTTTCTTATAGAAGTATATTCAGCATATATAAATGCCTTATCTTTAGAGACTAAATTATATTTTACAGCTCAGTGTTAGCAGGAAAATTTTTTGCTGTTATGTTTTAGTATCATTTTTATATTTGATTTTTCATTGTTTTCAATTCAGATTTAATTGTTCCTAAGCTTAACCAGAACTTTCTGTGTTTAGCTCACCTGAGCCAAAAATGAGCTTTCAGATAAAAATTTTGCTTGTCATCTGGCACTTTGTCGTTTAAACTTTTCACATTTCTTGCTTCTTTTTAAGAACCACTAGTTTGAAATATAGCACAGAGTAGTGGAATACATAAGCTTTCCACCTAACTAACACACTTTATTGAAACTAAAGAGCTTCTGGTGACTTTGTCCTCAGGATCCCCACAAAGATGCTTTCTGACAAGGCTTGTAGAATTTATACAGTGTATGGAAAAGTATTCCTGTAAATATGAATTCAAATTTTGAAAAAAACCAAACAATTCCTCTGATGAGCAATGTGGCCCATGGGTCTTTTGTCATTTTATTGTACGCATATGTCTCTTGTTTATTTTCTATATCATGACCATTGTAGCTTCACACTCGATTGGCAGATGAAGCAATATGTGTGGGGCCTCCCCCCACCAGTCAGAGTTATCTCAATATGGAGGCTATTCTCCAAGCTGTCAAGGATACCGGGGCTCAAGCTGTGAGTAGCCATGTTGTTTTAGTTGCCATTGAATGGTTTCAGAGTAAATAGAAATATATTACTCGTAAGACTAAACTGAAGAAATAAATTTCCCGTGCCTTTTAATCACAAATTATGAAAAAAAATGATGTTTTTACTTGTGCTTACCTACATTTTCAGTGGTAGAGTTAATAGAGGGCAAACAAAGATGGTCTGCTTCTTTCGTTTTATTTATTTTTGTTTTGTTTTGGACCTCAATACTAACTTCGTTATTTTAGGTTCATCCTGGGTATGGTTTCCTGTCAGAAAATACAGTGTTTGCTGCAAAACTGGTACGTTTTTGAATCTTGTTTAATCTGGCAGTCAATATTTCTAACAAAACTTTGTTAGTGCTAAACATTTTACATTTCTGACTCTCAAGCGCTATAAGGTCAATTTTAACCAAGCAAGTTTTGGTAAAGTGAACTGAAGTTTATTTCAAGCTGAGGAAAATTTAATGAAAATAGTGAGGATATGAGGTTAATAAATAAAACAGTTCAAGCAGAAAAAATCTAAACTTTAAATAAAAGTGTCCTTCTTAATTAGGGGTGAAATGATGCAGTACCTTCTTGATTCGATTTTTGATACTTTAGTCTCAATTTGATGATTTTCAATTCGATACAATAGCATATACCAAATTCTTCATTGGTACAACACTTCCCGTTTTTGCGGCCACATCTTTGAAACATATTTGACACATTGCAACTCACTCTTATAACTTGTCCTAAAAGCTGAAATGTCACCATATTCAGGAAATATACAATGGGGATGCTTTTTTATACCCCCGCTCCGAAGATAACTGTTTTGCCTCTGTCCGTCCTTCCGTCCGAAACAAAGATTTCGTCGCATTTTCTCTGAAACTGCATATCACAGCCAATTGATATTTGTGTATGACTTCATCTAGGTCCCATACCCGGCTTACCGAATTCAGCCTTTCGCATGTCAACTTCCTGTTGCAACGACTTCTTTAAAAATGTTTGAGTCTTCAGTGAAATAAATATTTTTTCGTTCTCACTTTTCTCTGAAATGCAGCATCACACCAATGATATTTGGTGTATGACTGTCATATAGGGTCCCATTAGCCGCGCTTACCGAATTCAGGCCTTTCGCATTGTCAAACTTCCTGTTCAACGACTTCTGTAAATTTTGAGTCTTCATGTGAAAATAAATATTTTTCGTCACACTTTTCTCCTGAAACTGCATAATCAAGCCAATTTGATATTTGGTGATGACTTCATCTAGGGTCCCATACTGTGCTTACGAATCAACCTTTCCACTGCCAACTTCCTGTTGCCCAACTTGTCAATATTTTGATCGTTATATGTGGAATCAATATTTTTGTCACAGTTTCTCTGAAACTCGTGTATCACAGCCACTTGATATTTGACATCACTTCATTTAGGAGTCCCCATACTGCACTTACTAATTTCAGACCTTTGCATGTCAACCGACTGTTATATCAACCAAGCAAAAGATGAACAAATTCTTCTAGGTAGCCAGCTATATTTACATGTACCTTAGAGCGGGTATCCTCATGAGCAGTAGCTGGACAGAATCCGTTCACTTGTTCTTGTCCATTTTCATAACAGCTGGAGTGAAGCGTGTAGCCCATGGCTCTGTGTGGAAATGAATCTGACATAACATGACCTTGTGTTAACTATGAAAACATTGAATTTATTTGATCTGATGTAGCAGAAATAGGGGTAGAGTGTCATCGGACCCAGTATGACTCCATTAAACCATGGGATAAGATAGAGAGAAAAGAATCGCCAGCAGAGCCAAGTCAACTGATCCCGCCATGATGGGTGTGGAGATGCTGAACCACTGCGGCAAACTGGCCAATGAAATCGGTATGTTATGTATTAAGGTTTTACTTATCTATAGAGTATTTAGAATTTGGTGTATTGGATCTAATTCACGAAATCAGATTGAGACTTGCTTGATTTATGATGAGCGACGAAGTTCACATTGTGAAAAAACCTGACACAATTTACACCTCTATCATGTGATTTGCTCTTCATCAGCTGAAAATAATGGGGACTACCCAACTGCTCTGCAAAAAATGTTGCCATCACTGCAGTAATCTTCATTGACAACTTTTTGGAATTAGAATGAATCCAATGTTTGGAAGAGTACCACAAAAGTTGTAAAATTCCAGATCATACCTTCACAATTTTGATATTTGCTTGCTTTGAAAGAAAACAAAAACATATCAGCTAATGGTCGCAGTTTGCAAATACTGTGAATCATTTGATTCGTGGGGCCAATGTTCGTGTTAACCAAATTTTCGTGGTTTGTGGGACGTAATTTCTGGGTAACAGAAATAATGCAACAGCATAAATTATTTTTAAAGATTAAAAGAAAATAAAACATATTTGTGGGACAATAAATTCGGGTAAGGGTGACCCACGAAATCCACGAACATTGGTCCCCACATGAACAATGATGATTCACAGTAACCTCCATTGCTTTTGGATGTGTTTAGAATTAAGTGTTATCATGGACGATGAAAATGGAATAACCTACCATGTATAAGTGTTGTTTAGAATTAAGTGTTATCAGAGGACATAAATGAATAACTCCAATGTATATGTTGTTTAGAATTAAGTGTTATCAAAGTGATGATGAAATGGAATAACTACATGTATAATGTTGTTAGAAATTAAGTGGTTATCAGTGGAGATGAAATGGAATAACTCCATGTACAATGTTGTTTAGAATAAGTGTTTATCAGTGGACGATGTAATGGAATAACTACAGGTATAATGTTGTTTCAGGGTACCCTGTCATAAATCAAAGCTTCGCCGGGAGGAGGAAGGGAATGCGAATAGCATGGAATGACAAAGAAGCAAGTTGGTTAGTCTTCGAGTTCAGCCTTAAATCTGTGGTTCCCAGAAATTCACGTTGCTATGATGAATTTATATTTATTTGAAACACGCTCTTATTTAATTTACTAGTTCGCTCAGATGAATTTCTAAATTGGACTGCAGAGATTCATACCGCTGTCCAAACAATGCGGTCAAGTTTCGGAGACGACAGGATTTGAATAGAAAAATACATTGACAATCCTGCGACACATGAGATGCAGGTACCATAAGATTGAGGACAGTTATGAATGTTTTTAGATACACAGTAATAATGACATCAATTTGTTAATTTCTTTACACCCCAAAAATGAATGACATTTTAATGATTAATCGCACAGCAAATAATGACATTTATATGAATATCAAATAAGACAGTATCTAGCCACAATAAAAAAGAATATTGACATGATTTAATGTATCTTGATACAAAGCCAATAATTGACATCATTTTAATGTATCTTTGATACACAGCCAATATTGACTCATTTTTAGTATGATCGCATATGACATTTTGTTTTGATACACAGCCATAATTGACATCATCTACAATGCTCAATTTCATCTCAGAAAGTAAGTCCCATTTTATTCTTTGCTACAATTATCATTTAATTTAGGTAATTAAAAGGATATCACAGTTGAAGTGCTTACACAAAACAACCCAGTAATGGTACGTCTCGATATGGCAACAGTTAAATGTTCAGAGATAAAGTCCCGGCATTTGGATAAATTGCCACCAGAATTAAACAACTTATTATACAGTGGTTACATTCAGAATGAATATCAATTAAGAATGGGTTAATAAGATCTGAATTTACTTTCAGGATATAAAAAAGTTACATTGTTTGAACTATTAAGAGTTTGCTGTAGACACAGGGTGTTGCTAATATCAGCGTTTGGTAATTTGATACTACAAGTTTCCCTTTTGTTCCAGGTGTTGTGTGATAATGCATGGGAATGCCTGATGGTTAAACGAAAGAGAATGTCATACAGACGGAGGAACCAGCAAGGTATGAATGAGTCCAAGTAGTACACAAGTTACGAATTTGTCCCATCGTTGTGTAGAACGACTTTGTTGTGTGAGGGTCAATGCCGGTGTAGAATTTGTCCAGTCATTGTGTAGAAGACTTTCTGTTAGGGTCAAGCGGTTAGATGCTTCATTGTAGAAAGTAGGTCAATCCGGTGAATAATTGTGGTCTGTAGAAATGATGGTTGTTGTGTTTTTCAGTACCTTGTGGACCAGACATGAGAAAGAGAATGGGAAGATCAAGCCAACCAGCCCTAGCAACAAGTCAAGTATTCGAGGTACATAATTATCCGCTGGTACGACCACTGTTTGCTTAGCTGTGTGGTTGATTCATTTCAAATTTTCGCTATATTAAAAAGAAAATTGAATCAGTCTGTATAAAATTGATATATATTAATACTTGGTCTTACCGGTCTAAGAATATTGATTCTAGTGAGATTCATTTAACAACTTTAGATACTAAGACTATTATCTAGACATGTATTTATTTAAGGCCACAGTGGATTTTTAAGTGGATCACAGAGCACTTTATTTCTGGAAATGAAATAGCACGTTCCAGGTGGAACACAAGTATCCGATAGAGCTCAAGATCCCGTCAGCATGTGTAGTAGTCAGTTCGTGACGCTCCTAAGGTATGCATCAAGATACGATTAAGTGATGTACATCAGATGATCCGCTCAGCTAAAGGTGCGTAAAGTATCAGATGTATCCAACTAATTCATAGGATGATCCGCTCAGCTAAAAGCGGGTGGTAATAGTCAAATATCCACTCAGAATTGTATAGTCCTATCAGCTAAGCGGTAAAGCTGGCTAAGTGAATAATAGTCCATCAGATGATCCGCTCAGGTAAGGTGCGTTAATAATAGTCCAATCAGATGATCACTCAGCTAAGTGCAGTAAATATTCCATCAGATGATCCGCTCAGCAGTGTAATGTATAACACAGATCGCTCTGTAAAGTGTAG
Source organism: Ostrea lurida (assembly GCA_903981925.1). NCBI lineage: Eukaryota > Metazoa > Mollusca > Bivalvia > Ostreida > Ostreidae > Ostrea > Ostrea lurida. The sequence continues at coordinate 9,221 of CAJDSM010043549.1, forward strand.
TAAATATCCATCAGATGAATCCGCATAGCTAAAGGTGGTAAATACATAACCTGCCAACTTTTGAAAATTCTCATGGGGATTTACGCGCGATGACTTTTTTCAAGCCTAAATCGCGGACATTTTGTCGTGAATGTAAATGTACATCTAATTTTTGTATCATGTATCATATATTGATACAACATAAGTGCTTTTTCTCTCAACGCAGCAGAACTATTTAAAAATAAACATACTTTGAAAATATACAATTATTTATTTAAATTTCAACTATGAAACAATATAGATAAAATAATTACAGTGTAATATCATAATATATCCCAAGCAATAAGTTGAATACACATTATTACTTAAAGTTACGTCTTTTAACATCGAAAGATTTAAAGCACATGCATCTTGCGTTGTGAACATGACCGGATGATTTGATGAATAGTTTGCAAACCAGAAAAGATTTCTGCTCTCCACAACCTTTCTGAACAAAATTATTGCACACATGACATCTGAAATAATACAAAATGTCATTAAAAATATTTTATTGTAAATTTAGGCTGAATTGCCAAAATATAATGAAACGTTTAATTTAAAAAGAAGAACAGAAAGTTTTTTTTCAGACTAAGGGAGCAATATATGACGAATGGCCGAAATCACAACATTCTGTAAAATACTAGTTCCTATAATTTTTAATGCATTCACATTTATAAACAAACAATAATCGAAACATATGAGTACCTATCTGATCAAACCAACCGTCCGAATATGTATGTGATGGCTGTAACCAATTAAACAAATCGTATCGTTCACTCAACGCCTGTTACTGAATTTGCCATATTTAAAGTCCATTCCCGATTAATATGCTATTAATTGTCCAACAAACATTCCGAACACAGTTATACCACCATCCAAAATCACACTTTTAGCATGTACACTGACACTCGGAACCCGCGCGTACCTCAACACAATGGAGCCGTAGGGATTACCGAATTCCCGATTAGTTCAAACAGCTTTCCCCGATTTCTGATTGGCTGGCCGCCAAACAAATGGCTGGAATTTTAAAATTCAAGGTTGAAATCGTCGTTTAGTCGTAAATCGGGAACATTTTTACAAAATCGGATAATTGTGTGGTTATTTGCTTTCCGATCGGGAGGCGGGAATCGTGCCTTAAAAAATCGGAAAATCCCGCCGAATCGGAAAGTGGGCACGTATGTAAATAGTCAATCAGATAGATCCGCTCTGCTAAAGGTACTATAAATCCATCAGATGATCCCCGCCTCAGCTAAATGTGTAAATAGTCCATCAGATGATCCGCTCAAGCTAAAGTGCATAAATAATAGTCAATCAGATGATCCGCCTCAGTTTAAGGTGCGTAAATATTGCATCAAGATGGATCCGCCTCAGTTAAAGGCGTAAATAAGTCCATCAGATAAGGTGGGTATATAGTTCATCAAATATGATTCTGGCTCAGCTTTTTCTTTCTAAATTTGCCTGAAAGGGGTGGAAGTTTGCACACTGTACAAGTTTCCCAATACAGATTTTTTCATATCGCAAATAATGGAAGATTTGATTGTCGTAGACATGTGATGAACATTCATCAGGATTTACTAAAAGATTTTCACTAAAACCAAAACAATAAATAGTTGTTGACTCTGATAGATGATAAGAACAGTCTTTAATAGACGAAATATCTGATGAAAGCTGAACTCTTTACAATAATGTCGCTGCAAAAGGATGAAACCTTCAGCAATGTAGTAATTCATCAGACTGTGGACACATTATCCTTCCACATTTGCATCTGAATTTGTCACATCAGTCCTTCATTTAAATACCATTCCATTTCAGATCTTGACAGCTAAGTAAATGACCTAAAAGAATGTCGAAATTGTAAAATACAAAAATAACAACTTACCTGAATTAATGAAATTCAGGGGAACAACCTTTTACTCAAGATAACCGAATCAATATAAGCGAAATTTAGTAAACATAGATTGACCGCATAGGGAAGCTTGATCAAAATTTAATGCCAATTATACAACGTTTTTCTTTTTTGAGGAGTAGCTAGTCTTTCTGAATTGATAATGGTACATCTCCAACTGTTAAAAGAATTTATACCCCCATTTATTTACTCTGCATGCAATTGAAAACTAAATCAGGTGAGAAACATCAAACCCTCCTGTACCCGCTTGTTGTAATTGGTGTATCAACCGTGACGAATCTCGGCTTAGGGACTTCAATTATAACCGTATAAAAACAACACATTTATCACCTCAGCGGAACGAGGATTGGTTCAATATAAGCATATTTCAAATATGCGATTTCAATTTAAACCGAATTTTATTTGCAAAAGAAAATGAGAGACTGAGGTTGGATTACTTTTATTTCAATAAAACGATATTTCAATTAACGATTTCAATATAAGTGAGTAAGCTGTAGTAATGGAAGCGAAGTTAGGATTGTTATTGTCTGATTAGCAAAAATTCAATTTATATGCCCCCGGAACATTGATTCGGGGCATATGTAGTTTTTGGTCTGTCTGTGTCTGTTTGCCGAAACTGAACATTGGCCATAACTTTGAATGCAATTGAGGGATGCATATTAACAAGTGTGTTCCTATGACAACCCTTTCTATGTACCCAAAATTTTTGACCTCACTGATCTTGAAGGTTTGACCTACTTTTCAAAAACTTTAACATTGCCAAACCTTTGAATGGCAAGTGATGGGACTTTATACTTCACATGTGGTTTCCTTTAGACAAGCCCTTTCTATTGGTACCAAAATTTGACCTCCTGACTTTGACCTTTTAAAGTTTGACTCTACTTTTCAAAAACTTTAACATGGCCATAACTTTTGAATGGCAGTGATTGGGACGATAATACACATGTGTGTTCCCATATCGCCTCACCCTCCTACTAGTGTCATCATAAAATTAGTGTATGACCCTCTGACCTTGAAGTGTGGTGAAACTACTTTCAAAAACTTAACATTGCCATAATGTATTGATTGCGCAAGTGATGGGACTTTTTATATTTCACATGTGTTTCCTTATGACAAACCTTTCTACTCGGTATCAAAATTTTTGACCTCCTCTTGACAGTAAGACCTACTTTTTCCAAAACTTAATACTCGCCCACTTAACTTCTTGAATGTAGGTTTGTTAGGAACTATTTGGTATTACACATGTGTATTCCTTATGACACAGCCCTTTCCTACTTGGTTACAACATTTTTTTCTACTCCCTGACACTTGACCGATTAAGTTTGAGCTGCTACCTTTTCAAAAACTTAAATAGTGGCCATAACCTTTTGAATGGCAAGTAATAGACTTTCAAATTTGCACATGCATTAATTCCCTTTGGAAAGCTCCTTCCACTGGCAAGTGGAATCCGGGGGCATCTGTGTTTCACAAACACATCTTGTAGAATTTGTTCTGGTATCTAAATTAGCAGAGAATTGTCCATGAAATGATTTTCATTACAAAGATACAATAGTCTTGAATCTTCAAGTGGTGGATATGATTTTGTTTATACATGTAATAACACAGTTACATTTGATGGAAACAGAGGAACTGTGTAATGGAGAACGTATCATCTGATTGTAAATACATTGAAAACTGTCTTTTTTCAGGCCACAAGCTGCTTTATTCTCAGTCTGACATTCCAATAGATGGCTGGGCGTTTGAGTGTAGAGTGTATGCAGAGGTAATTCAGTAGGAGTAGTAAACTCATTTCCCAATTTCAAAACTTTCAAAATTTCAAAACTTCAAAGAAATGATTTGAATAACATGAAACTTTTCATTCTGCAGGATCCTTACAAGAGTTTTGGCATGCCTTCTATTGGAAGACTCCAGAAATATATCGAACCAAATCACATAAATCAGGTGTGTATTGCCTACAAAGAAATCATTGTGTTGTAACAGCTAGAGCACCAATATGTAGGAATGAAATGCCTCTTAGAAATTTTAAATATTTGATTCTTATTGTCCCGTTACACGTATATTTATAATATGACCAATTGTAATCTGTCTATTTGAGGGTTGTAGACTTTTAAATTAAATGATTTATTCACCAAAAAAAATCTTTTTATCACATCTATTGGGTATTAGAGAAAAAAAGATTGTTAAATGAATTTTTGTATTGTACCTCTATAGATATACTGTAGTATATTTTTAAATGCCTGTCTTCAGACAAAACGTCCGTCTGGTATCCGTCTGAAATAAGTTTGTCCGGACAATATTTTACAGAATTGTTGCCCTGGACCTAGGAAAGAAGGTCAAGGTCACAATGCACATAATGGTTTTAACATTGTCAGGACCATAACTTTTCACTGAATGAATGGATTGGGATGATATTTCACAGAATTGTTGCTCAGCACCCAAGAAAGTGTACTGGTCAAGGTCACAATGCACATAGTGGTTTTAAATTGTCCAGGCCATAACTTTTCACTGAGCGCATGGATCGGAATATTTCACAGAATTGTTGCCCTAGTCTCAAGGAAGTGGCGTGACCTTGAGACAAGGTTATTGGTCGGTCAAAGGTCAAGATGACAATGCACATGTGTTTTTAACATTGTCTGGGCCATGACTTTTTATGCCCCCCTTTGAAAAAGAGGGCTATTTGCACCTGTCGGTCGTCATGTGGTCGTCGGTATTGTCTGTAGAGCATGTGTTGTACCGCTCAATATCTTTTGACTCTTTGTTGATATCACAAACGTACAGGGGTGCCTAAGAGTAGATGATCTATTTATTTTCAGGTCACATGGCAAGGTCAGGTAAGTGGTCGTCTGTAGATGTGTCTGTGAATGTGTTTTCCGCTCAATATTTTGACCCTTTTGCTTGATATCACCAACTTGTAAGGGGTGCCTTAGAGGTAGATGATCCATATTAATTTTCAGGTAATGTCCAAGGTCAAGTGTCAGTCTGTGACATGCTGTCCGCTCATATCTTTTGACCCTTTGCTTGAATAACAAACTTGTACAGGTTGCCTTAGAGAGTAAGATGTCTATTGATTTTCAGGTAACATGGTCAAAGGTCAGGCAGTCATCTGTAGAATAAGTGCTGTCCGCTCATATCTTTTGACCTTCTTGTATCACCAACTGTAGGATGCCTAAGTAAAGATGATCCCTATTGAATCAGGTCACGTGTCACAGGTCAAGGTCAAGTGGTCAATAATCTGTAATATGCTGTCCATCATATCTTTTGACCTGCTTATATAAAACTTGTACAGGGGTTCCTTAGAAGTAATGATCCCATGATTTTCAGGTACATGTAGTCAGTGTCAGTCTGTAATATGTTTTGTCGGCATATTTTTGACCTTTGCTTGATAACAACAACATGTACAGGGGAGCCCTAGAGAGTAATGAACCTATTATTTTCAGTCAATGTAGGGTCAGTGTCCTTAGATACTGTCCGCTCAAGTATTTTTGACTCTTTGCTTAAATATCAACAACTTGTAAGGATTGTCTAAGGTTAGATGACCTATTGATAGGTCAAGTCAATCAAGGTCACTCAATGGTCTTAAACCCAATGCGTTGTTCCGCCATATCTTTTGCTCCTTTTCTTGATATCAACAAAAATGGATAGGGTTGTCTTAGAGATTAATATCTTTTGATTAAGGTCACAAGTTTAAGGTCAAGGTCATAACTGGTCTTCAACCTGTGTTGTCCGTCAAAAAAACTAAACTGGGTAGTGTTGTCTTAAAAGTAAATGATCAATTTTGGGTCCATGCCAAAGATGAGGTCAATCTGATAGCCAATTCAAAAACTGCTAGTTTGGTCATATGTGTTATTTTGTCAACTGACATCAATCATGATGAATTGTATTTTACCCTTATATTGTTTAATGATTCTTTTGCTTGTATAAAGCACCAATCATAATAGTCATTTTGATTGCAAGGGGGATTTTTTCTCAACATTCTGTTACTGAATGCATGGATGAATAGTATTTCACAGAACTGTTTTCATGGACCCAAGGAATTGTCATGACCTTGAGCCAAGGTCATTGGTCAAAGGTCACAATGCACATAATGGTTTTTACATTGTCATGGCCATAACTTTTCACTGAATGAATGGATTGGAATAAAATTTCACAGAAATATTGCTCTGGACCCAACCAAGGAAATGTCATGACCTTGAGCCAAGGCCACTGGTCAAGGTCACAGTATACATAGTGGTTTTAACATTGTTTTGACCTTAACTTTTCACCGCGTGCATAAATTTGAATAATATTGCCTTCTCTATATCTACTTTCTGTCTTCTCTGAAATAATTATGATAGGCGTATAATGCTACAATTGGCGTTGCTCTTGTTCAATATTACATTCCACATAGAACACATCTGCTGCAGTTTTTGCACATTCAGAGGCTGTTTGATTATCATTTCTATTGGAATTGATGGCACCACTTTGAGTTTGTGGTCAATCAATGCTTGTGTGTTGCTGGATTACTGGATTTTTTGCTTCATAGTTATTGAGGAATTGATTTACAGTTGTTTAATTTTTCTAAAAGTGTGTCATTTCAAGTTGGAAAATTTCAACAACTGATTTAGAATGCATTGAGAAATTTAAGGTCATACACAATGTTCGTTATCTGTATATATTTTATAAACTATTCTTATATAAAATCATATTACCTTTAGATATTCTTTGAGAAAAAATCAGACTATATTTCCTGTGTTTTGGAAAGATAACAGTTGATGAAGAATGCCACAATTATTCATACTTGAATTCTGAGTACCTCTCTTTGGAGAATGCAAATGCATGCACCAGTATGTATACATACTACAAAAACACTGTCAGTTGTAGTATAATTATATTTTCATCATCATCAATTAATCTCCAAAGGGATTGAATGATGTTTGCTTTGTCTGTAACTCTTATTATTATCATTGGAAGTCTTCAATTTTGGAGATAGAAAAAAATTTGTGAATGTACATTGCGTTATGCCCTTAAATCCTTCTCAGAGTGACTAAGATAACCTTACATACACAGAGACAAACACTCAGACCAGCCAAGGGCTTATTTGTTATGAACTTTTTTCATTTTGAATTCTTCTATTTTTATTATGCCCCCGGAATCTTCG
>CAJDSM010043550.1:1120-15832 GCA_903981925.1 Ostrea lurida
GATTTAATTTTCTCAGTATCTAAAAAAAAATATCCGTTAGTTTATAGAGGGTCCTTAAGGCTGCATGGGTCATACGAATATTGAAAGATAAAGGCAGTTATGTTCATTTTTGATTGCTTGCCTTAATACACATAATATTGACTTTTCATATCTATAACAAAGATATTAAGTGATCTCCATGTAAAACATCTTCCACTCTTGCACAGGGAGGTAATATGTGCATTCAACAAATGTAAAAGCAATAGATATTTAGAACCATTAGATTTTCTCCAATAAAATATATCGTTTAACAAAAATTTATGTTACATGTACATGTACAATACAAAACCACTATTAATTCCAGTCTGGTGTAAAAGTGGATACAAAACTGTTCAGGATCTTTTTAATGAAAATGGTTTTAATCTATTGAGGAAATAAGTAACGCGACAAAATCACGTCAAGAGAGAGAGAGAACTAACTCTGTTGTTGTAGAATATATATTTATGTTATAAAGTATTTTTTAAAAATCGTTGATGTCCTGAAGGATGTTAATATATTCATTGAAGTCATTTCTCTCGGACCGCCAGCCAAACACTGAACTATCTATAGCATGTTTACTATACTAAGGAAAAGCTGCAAGATACTATCCCGGACAAAAAAATCCACGTATTTCTACCATATCTTGATATCAAATAGTCACCAAAACACCTATCTAGCAGCAATACTGGTGCAAGAGAACGTTTTGACACTATGCACTTCTAGTAATGTAGGTGGGAGAAAAAAGTCAGGATCAGTGGTGAGAGGTGAGGAGGAGTGCAAAATAGTATGTGTTAGGATAAATCGGTGGCTGATGTTCAATTTAAATTACTTTAAATTATCTCTCATGTAACTAAATGTTGGCAATGGAAAGCATGTCAATACAACATTGCCCTATTTGTGATATCAGAAATACAATGAACATGTGACTTAGATTAGAATTCGTAATTCTGCAAATACAAATTTGGAGTAAATATAACATAATAGCTCTGGAAAAATCATGGTCCATAGCGATTTTATCTCTGCTTGTAACAATACCTACGGTATACTTTGAATAACATTTTTCCCCTTCATTACTTGTAAAATCTACAAAAATAAAAAAATATGTAGAATTATCAATGGAAATATGAATCTTGTTAATATGCGCTTCTTTTTGAAGACTGTTCTAATGCAGCAATACTTGATGGTAAAATTGTTGAAATACGCTATCAAATTTAAAGTGTTTTATCTTTTGAAGGACCTATCTTTAAAACTATAATTAAGATATGTTTTATTATATTATACTTATTTATGATCCAAATAGTCAATGTTTTTTTTCCCGTAGCTTATCTGCATTAAAATACTTATTTAAGAATGAAAAACAATATTTTATTTCATATGTATGAAAATCTTTATTATACTGAAAGCTACTATCAAGAGGGTCCAGTCCTCTGATAGAGCTGCCTGATGAGTCAATTATGAACTGTTGTGATCGATGAAATGGACTCATTCAGACAGCACGGCATACACTTTAAATGTATGACTTACCGTTGATATAATTGTTATTTATATAATTGTACATTTTATTGAATATTTATATGTATATGTATCTATGTATATGTATGTGCAACATCCTAATACTATAAGTTTACAGTCTGTAGTATACCATTCATATATTCATTAATTTATTTATTCCTCCTGTGTTATGTGATAAAAATACATTATATTTTTTTAATTTGTGCGTAGACGCGGCCGACCCTCGGCAGCTGCCATTATTTCTTTAGTTTAGGATATAATTTATTTGTTATAGATTAGGTCTGGGAAATAAACACATAAAAATTAAAAAAAAGAATATAAGCGATACTTTGGACTGAAAGTTCTGTTTTATTGGCTGTTCACCAATGAGATACTGACAAAAGGCACTACAGTACGCATTCACCATATGACTACCGTTGCATACTAGTAAATAATTATGAATGAAATAGTTGTAGTCTTAGACTAACCTCAAGACATTTTCGACAATCTGTTAACATTTTGAACGACACTGTATTGAGAAAGTAACCACAATTGCACTGGAGAATTCTCTATTTCATTTTGATATAGACTATATTTATTTTGAGACAAAGTAAGAAATGGATACTAATGTAGCCAATTTCGAAAGCACTATTTACGCTTTGTTATTCTTGATCATTTTCTGAAAATCATTCGTAAATAGATTGTTAAATCTTTGAATTTTATGTAATGTGTATCTGCTATAGACTTGGATACAGTTTATTTTTATCCATAGCAGAGGAGTCTTATTATGCAAGTTTCACGGAAGAAAATATAATTATCAGTCACTGAACGTATACAACCCACAACACTCCACCAGGGAAAAGACAACCGGAATTTTCTATCCAATTTTAGACCTGTGGAACTCATCAGCAATTCCAAAATCCACAGACCACATCTACATGACATCGATAAATCAAGTCCAAGAGATCACTATAAACTTTAAATACAATTTGAAATTCATCGAATGTATAGAACTAACTAGAAAAATGGCTTAAAAGTGTAATAGAACGAAATCTAGAGACGGTGCAGGTAATCCATAAAAAATCCTTAATGCAAAAGTTCATACCAGACTTTTCCCGTCTTTTTCGTCGTACGTTGCTCCATGCAATCAAGACTATGATAATCCCACATATGACAAATATTAGGATGGAAACTGCAACAGCAATATCTATTAAATTCCATGTCTCCTCACGCTTATGCCTAAAAAAAAAAGTGTGCGTATTTTAAAAAGGTCATCAAACTATTTCAAACATTGTCATTTACTTTACAAATATAAAGATTAGTTCAAATAAAATCAAATTGCATAACATAAAAAAATATTGCAACTATGCTGTTAAAAAAATTAAGCTGTAAACTTGTGTATGCGTATAAAGTTTGGATGCTTGTGTCGTCATAACGACCCATCGATGACAATAAGGCAATGGAAATGGTGTAATTGTACCGTTTTGCATACTGTAATCAAAGTGGGTATGCATTTCAATATATTCTTGAATGTAAGACATGGTGTAAATTGCGTAGAGATTTTTTTTTTTAGATATGGAATATTGTTGTGATCCTTTTGTGAACTTATGTCTTCCAAAGACCCTGTAGTCTTAAGAAAGTTATGTCTTTTTATTATGAAAATCAACACTATTATCTGTTCTCCAAACTCTTTGTCTGTCTGACCCCTGTAATTTGTCATTATTTATGTACATATGTAAATGTATACGTTTCATGTACCCCGTGTACCATTTCATGGTTTGAGTGTATTTATAACAGAACTAAACTGCTTACTATAATATATTTGCCCAATTCTTGTTTTTATATTCTTTTTGGAACTTACGAGATTGATCACTGTTCGTTATCTTTGCCTTTACATCTTATCAATTTCATGGGTATGGGTGAATCTTTGTTTTCTGACAAATTGCCTGATTTTGTAGTAACTTTGAATCAGTCATAAATATTATGACAGACAAAGGATGATCTTAAAGAGGGGCTTACGAATCATGACCCCTGGGAATCAGGACAAACGATTATTTAAAAAGATCAAAAGCCGTATCATCGTCAAAACTCACGGATTTTCAATGGAATATAAATTGGCGAAGTAAAAAATGTGATAAACGTAATCAAAGTCGAGTGTAGGGCAACACGGACCTCCGACAAAGACGAAGGCAGGATCAGGTGCCATGGAGAAGTAAGCATCTTTTGCTGACCGGTCACACCCGCCGTGAGCTGTTCGTTGAAACAAGGTATACGGGATTGCCCGTTGTCAAATCTAGTACGAAAATGACAGTCTAACAAATGGTATGAAACAAATCAGTCAACATATGACTTAGTGATAATTTGTAATCGCACACTAGGTCATTATCGTAAAACAAAACTGTACGCCTAAAATCTGTCAGGAGAATCCTACTTCTCTTTGATACAAATAATCACTGCGAAGCACGGTTCTTCACGTTCAAGTGTTTCCTCGGCAGTGGCGTACCCAAAATGTTTTTTTTAAAAGTTAATTCACATATCGCTGTTTGATTTTCTTTCTAGGGGTTGGGGGTGGAATGAGGGGGAATGAGTGGGAGGGTTTCTTTTATATTTTCAATAGTATATTTCTATGACATATTTTGCTTTTACTTTAGTACTTTGTGACCTATTACTACAATTAAATGTAGCACATGATGGAAATTTTCAAAGCTTTGCAGCGAATATTTAGTTATGTTTACATCATAGTGGGTCGTTTTGACGTCATAAGCAAAGGGAGATAAACTGCCATAAGAATTTATGATCCAGCCGTTTTAACGTTATATGCCATTGATTTTTTTTCAAGATGAGTTCTTGTTTAATAAGCCGTGATAAATGAATATCCATGCACAATTCAGTATTTTTGAGAAATCGTTTCATACGACTTTTAACTTCGTAGTATTTATATAATACATTCTTTGATCCTTTCACAATATTCCGACATAGTGCAGTGAGTATGCAAGTGAATCATGGATTTATATGGAAGCGAATTTCTACTTATTGCTTCTCAATTCTAATATTTTTTTTATTTGTAACATCTTGTTTTTACATTCTTATTTGAAAATAGTTCCTTATGCTAAAAAAAAAATCACACATTTTCCTACAGGATTTTTATCTTTAGTACCTTATATCTCTTATTGTACAAGTAGTAATTTCAGCTCTGAACTAGAAAATACTGCAAACAAATCCCATTTAGCTACAGTTATTGTTTTTCCTGTATCTTGTTAAGAAGGGTAGCAAAAAAGTATGGATTTCGTCGTGTCCGAAGTTTATACAGTTTTCTGGACTTTTCTCTAAATGGATTAAGATATTGAAATGATTTTTTGAATGCAGTTGTATATTAATGTGTTGCAGATCAAGCTGGAGTTTGTTGTGCCACTTTAACTTTAAAAAAAAAAAGCCTTTTTGTATGCAGATTTCCTATAATTTCAGTATTCTTCATGTGTCACTACATGCCTTTCAAAATGTTGAACTGATTTCCTATATAGAAATTTATTTGACCCTTGAATTTGAAGAATTATTGCTTTCAATTTTAACATACGAATTCCATTCATTGGACTTAACCGTAGCAGGGGGTATTCGTGTCGCACCGACACATCGTGGGTTTTTTTTATCGAGACCCTTGGGGAACCCGGCTAGAATAGGTCCTCGGTATACCATGCTTGTCGTTAAAGGTGAAAAAAGGGGCGGACCTTCAGGTGGGACCACAAAAATGTCACGGTAAAGATTTCGCATGCACTAAGTGTCGAGCATAGGCCTGCATTATGCGTTCCTTCACGAGAAATGGTAACGTATGTTAACTTCGCCTTTTTGTATCCATATGAGTGATAAATTTTCGAGTAGAATGTTAAACAATATACAATTAATCAATCAATCTTTTTATCAAAGCATTACTCATACTGAATGTGATTCATGTATCTGATTAGTGCCTTATGTACATTCCTTGTATATCAATATCAAATTCAAATGACGATGAGTTTACTTCTCTCTCGCTGTGGTCATATTTTTCCCAATGGAAATACTGGATGACAAATCCATTTCGGTTGGGTTTGTCGTTGGTGTTATGATGTTTTCATAGCATTCTTGATCTGAAATCGTTATCATCATCATCATTATCACCATCACAATTATCTGATGCGTTAGCATCAATTTGATCAAGAATTATATTTTCATTTTCTAAAAATACATAAGAGTATAAACTGCAGCGTTTAATACCGGCGTAAAATATAAAATGTATGACAACAGGATTCCACAAAAATTTCCTCGGTGTCTTTACCAAAATGTGAACATAACGAATAGTGATCAACAATACAACAAGTCCTATAAAAGATGCATACAAAATTAAGAGTAGAACATGGCAGAGGTGATAGCGGGTACTTATTAGGAGTAGTAGTAAGCATCCCCTGTCGACCGGTAATGATTCTTCAATAATGCGATGTACAATGTAGATGCTTTTGTACAGCACAACGACTAAGATTTCCAACAGGAATGAATATAGATTGTAAAAAACCATGCCAGCATAAACTGCAGCTCTTCACATACATGTACGAATATATTTTATAATGTCCAATGTCCTTTATGTATTTCAAAACCATAAATCTGGGTTTTTAGGTCACCTGAGTAAACTCAGGTGAACCTATTGCGATGGTCTTCGTCATCGTCGTGCGGTGTGCGTCGTGCGGTGTGCGTCGTCCGTCGTGCGGTTAACAATTAAACATTTTTAACTTCTTCTTCATAACCACCAGTCCAATTCTTTTCAAATATGGTATGAAAGCACTCTTTGGGACAAGGGGCACATAAATGGTAAATTTAGGTCTCTTGCACCCCTGGGCCTGGGGTGGGCCAAAAACTGCGCCAAAAGTGACCAATGTGCAAAAATCTTCTTCTTAACAACCGCACATGTCTAAAAGAAACCAAATAGCATAGTGATGTAGAACAGGAAGCCTTTACCCAAATTGTAAAGTGTGATCCCGGGGTAGGGGTTCTGACCCCAGGGCGGGCCAAATTGGTACATATTGTTATATGGTAAAATCATTTGAAAAAGCATCTTATTTAATGCTATTGATATTAATGTGAAATAAATGGGCCTAATTGGATCTGATTGAATAAATAGGAAGCCTTTTACAAAATTGTAAATTTCATGATCCTAGGGTGGGTTTTAGTATTAGGTGGGGCACAAATGGCCATTGATGAAAATGTGTAACAATTGAACATTTTCAACTCTTCTTATAACCACCAGTCAATTCTTTTCAATTGGCATGAAGCACTTGGGACACCGGGCACTAAAAATTGTAAATTTCAGGTCTCTTGCACCCGGTAGGGCTCATGGTGGCTGGCAACATAAAACTGCCCAAAAGTGACCAATTTTCAAAAATCTTCTTCTTTACAAACCAACATGTTGAGGAAACCCAAATACATTAGTAATGCAGAGCAAGAAGCGCTTTACCTAAATTGTAAATTTTGGTATCCCCGGGGGTAGAGGGTTCTGACCGGGGGGGGGGGGCGGGCAAACTTGGTACATATTGTTTATATGTAAAACACATTTGAAAAGCATCTTTTTCATGCTATTGAAGTTAATGTGAAAGTAAATGAATATTTGGAATGAGAAGGGAGCCTTTTATCATAATCATACCCCATGCAAAAAGTTGGGGGAAGGGGGTTACTGGAATCAGGTTGTGTCTGTCCATACCGTCTGTAGACATAATGGTTCCCGACTTTTACCGTTACCTTTTCCACCCAGAGTCACCATATCATGCATATGGTCTACCATTGGACAAGAGGTGTTTCCTATGAATTTTGGGGTCAAAAGGGAAAAAAGTCAAGTGCACATGACATCAAAGTAGCAATATGGTTTCCGGGTTCCGGAGCATTATCCTTTTCCTAGAGTCACTATTCATACATATATACTACTCATAAGACGAAGATAGTTCTTTATGATTTTAGGTCAAAAAGTCAAAGGTCAAGCTCACTGGACATTACAGTAGCAATATGGTTTTCATTAAAAATTCTTGAACAATCATGTGAGATTGAAATGATAATCTTCTTGTTATATGGAATAGGAATTATATGCATATATTGAAAGATACTAACATGTAAATAAAAAATATTTGTTTTAGGACTTAAAGAAATGCAAATATGAGACTCCCTGTGTGGCTATGATTACTAGGTGACCGTTAAGGCCTGTGGGCCTCTTGTTTATTCTACAATACCTATTCAAATCTATATTCTATACATTAGATAATGTATATACTTACACAGGTAACTTTTTGCAGAGTTATAACTATTTGGACACCTCGTACAATTCACCAAGTAGGTGCTTGAACGCGGGCTCCTCCTTTGCTAAATTCTGCACAGTAATTACCTACAAAGAACCACAATATTGAGATATAGTCCATTGTATTGGAAATTCATTGCAAATTAATGACATTTTTCTGTACATCACTGGGGCGGATTCGGGGAACTTTTAAGGTGGGGAAGGAGAGTGTTGCGTCAAAAGTATATATTGTGGGAATTCTGTTATATTTTCAGTCGTTCATGTAAATAACCGCGCAACTTCACTAATCACATGCTGAAAATACAAGTCGTGATAAGTATTAAGAGGACAATAATTAGCATGCTTACATTTTACGGATTTCATAATAAACTGTGGTTCAATACAAAATATGCCATTAAGGTCTTGATGGTAAATTGCATTTACGTCATTCTTCACTAACTCTGGTCTCGTTATATTGCTGCCATGATTGGTATCGATGCCAAAATAAAGGAGGCATATCATAAGGAGATTTGTTTGTTTCTCCCAGGCTCAACATGCCTAATGCCATCAATTTGCTAGTATACTAAGTAATTGTTGTCGTTGAAGGCGTGCTATGTATGCATAAATTGAAATACGGACAATAATTCTACATCTGATATTAACTCAATGTTGATGTTATAATAAAACAATGTTGTACTTTGTTCAAGTCGAAAGTATATGTCTCACTGACAACCTTGAATATTAAAATTACCATGTATAATCCTTGTTGGTGCACAAACGTGTGTGTCCATTTCCCCAGGCATTTACCAAACAATGGTATACAAAATCGGATGCTTCAGTACATTTCTGTGAATATGAAGCGCATCGCATCTCTTGCTGCTTTATATTCCACTCAGTTAGGTTGGTAGGGCATTGGACATCGTCCTTGATACTTTCAAGAGAAACAGCACATGATTGTATCTGAAAAACGAAGCATTTATTTTTCTTTTAATTTTTCTCTCTTCCCTCCTTTTTTCCAGATATAAATGGAACTAAATTACATACATTATTTCGCAATTCTCTGGATTGGACAATAGAACGTTAGCATCGGTATTACAATTGTGTACTATGCAGAACTGGTTTAGTTACCGCTGCCCTGTTTCGTTGCAGACATGGGACACGACTATAGGCCAAATTCGCACCGAAAACAACACAGTTAACCTTGACACAGTAGATGTGTGTCCGCTGTGTTTCAGACATTCTTGCCTGTCTTCATCAGAAGGTTGGCCTTCAAAAGACGAAAATAGATCTATATGAAAACGAATCCTACCATTATATTTATAATCAAAATTACCATACAGAATGAAATTTGTTTTCATTGCTGATTTAGCGAGAGGGGAACTAAGTTCCGTGCATTTGCTTGGTTCCGCTGGTGGAGCCTGGACGCAGAGGGTCAATGCAGACAAAGTCATAACTAATTTAAACCCGATAGAGTGTATTTAGGGATTAAGGAGTCTTATTGCAATGCAAGTTTGTTTACCAAGTCAATAATAACAGTTTGTCAAGTCGGAAAGAAAACTTCGAGTTGACAGTGTTTTGTGTCTAACTAAACGATGCCCAGAGGATTAAGTATTCAGGCCCGCAACAAACTACTTTCGTTGCGATGGACTTCTTATGCACTTTTCTGGAAAACCATCAGACCAAAGATATAAGTGATTCCTTAAAATTTTTTTTTACCAAGATGTTCATTCGAAAAACAAAACAATTTAAGAAAATCAAGTTTGTTATTTGACCAAGCATCGCAAAGTTTAGTCAAGGTGACCTGAAATAACACATGTGGAGTTTCTGCCTTTCGGCCTCACAAAGCAAGCACACAGGCAGAAAATAGTGCAGTATGTCGAATTCGTACAATGAATACACCCAGAAATTGTCAACATATGCAAGAAAAGGTGTTAGAGTAGAACGAGACACAACTCATATATCATATGCAAAACCTGTTTACTTGGGGATAAGTTCAAAGTGAATAATCCAAGAAGCCAGGGATACTCACGCAGGACTGTATACAAAAAGGCAAGTTAACATTGTGTCAAAACGTTAAGCATTAATCCAAAAAAACATATTAACAAAAATCGAATGCTACCGGCAACACGACACCCGACAAAAGCGAAGGTAGGATCAGGTGCCATGGAGGAATAAGCTCCTCTGCTGACCGGTCAACACCCGCCGTAGCGCCTTAGTCGAAAAAAGTAAACGGGATCTACCGCGTGTCAAATCTAGTAGAAAAATGACAGTCTAACAAAGAGTATAAAAACAAATCAGTCAAACATATGACTTAGTGATAATTTGTAATCGCAAACAAGGTCATTATAGCGACGTAGAATTTGCGAAATGATGACTTTAAACGAGATTCGTTATAACCCTGCAGCATCAACTTTTTTGTTAGTATTTCGCCTTGCTTTAAAAAGTCTCATAGCGCATAGCATGCTCTTGCGTATCGAATCGACTGGGAGATAACAACACCATAAGCGGGTGCTATGGTATATTACTAATAGAAAGAGAAAGTTACGTATTATCGTACAGTACTTGTAAGTGCTATCGTCTCGTATTGTATTTAGGCTACATGTACAAATACATAACAGGGTTTCCGTTAGAAAAAAAAATCACAATTAAGAAGAAGAATGATAAGCGAATGTGGACCATTGAGAGGGCATTTGCAATGGTTGGAATTTTTCTATCTCCAACATTCAAGATTTCCAAAATAATAATGACAATATTTTCAGAAATTGCAAAGTTCTTTTCAGTCCCTTCAGAATTATATGATGATGAAAATATAATGATACAACAATGGCAGTGTTTCTGTAGTATGTAATGTATGTATATGCGACAACTTTCTTCTAAGAGAGTAAACTAAAGACTCAGGTATAAATTAATTTGCATATTAAATTATTCATCATCTGTTGATTTTTTTTTCCAAATCCCAGGTAATATACATATAGTCTGATTTATTCTGTGATTTTATATTAAGAATAGTTTTCAAAATAGATACATAAAACCGAAACGTTGAGTCTGATCGTAAGGGAAAAATCAATGAATTCCGGAACTTCAAAGCACATTGAGAGCAAATTGGTGCAAAATAATCGGTAATTGATTTTTGTGCTGTTGTGTTGTGTTGTTTTTCTGTTTTGTTTTGTTTTTTGTTTTTTGTTTTTTGTTTTATATATTTTAACATTATATTTCGGTTTTTTTTTTTTTTTTTTTGTTTTGTTTTGTTTTTTTTTTTTTTTTTTTTGTTTTTTTTTTTTTTTGGTTTTTTTTGTTTTTTTTTTTTTTCTTTTTTGCTTTTTGTTTTTGTTTTGTTTTTTTTTTTTTTTTTCTTTGGTTTGTTTTTTTGCATTTGAGGAATTTTTTTTCTATAACGGACTAAACACACAAATAAAAATATTCATCCCTACCATGCTTCCGTACTTATGCCAATAGGTGGCTGCCGTCTGATATCGTATGTACGATAATCACACAGTGTAAGCTATGGATTCCTGGCTTGAGAGTGCACCATCTGTAGACAATTGTGTGTTGAAACAGCAGTTAGATTTCCTGTAATGGGGACACAGGTAGATTAATTTAAATGATAAAATTGATATGCCCAAACCCAATACACAAAAAAAGCCAACTAAAGAGATTTGTTAGCATGGTTTAATTTAAAGGATAGATTAAAGATAAAATGTGTTTTATTAATCTCAAGTCTCAACAGTATACTTCCGACTGTGGTTTGTATAATGTTTACAATGTAGAGATGGGAACACTTTGAAGAAACTGTTTCATTTTGGAAAAAAAAAACTGCATGTAAAGAGAAGCCCACTTCTATTTCTGGTGTCGCTGAATTCCCACTGTGCCATATCCCCGCACATATCACACTATTTAGCGGGGCTAAGAGTCTGATGATTCTCGGTTTAATACCAAACCAATGTCAGGATGTTGGACATGCTTTCAACACAGAAATGTTCAAGCATACAGCACGTTAAAATATGCAGAGTTCTAGTACATTCCTAAATGCCAAATACAGACATGTTCAACTACGCAGTGGTACACTTGTTATCTACGTCAGCGTTTATAACAGCCAATGAGTCTCAGT
Organism: Ostrea lurida; assembly: GCA_903981925.1. NCBI lineage: Eukaryota > Metazoa > Mollusca > Bivalvia > Ostreida > Ostreidae > Ostrea > Ostrea lurida. The sequence goes on from CAJDSM010043550.1 coordinate 13,024, forward strand.
CGATATAGGGCTCTTTAAATAATATCAGACGGCAAGCCAGTCTAGACTTAATATAGATCCTTTATGCGCACTTGCGCTCTACAACCAATCAGTGCGCTGAATACCGGTTTGTCGAGTACACGAGGATAACATAGGATCTTGACACTCGATGAGGTATGTCGGGCTTTCACCATTGAAGGCTCAACAGTTTTTCAAATTTTTTAACCTTCTTTTATGTAAGATTACCTGTTGATCTGATTACCTAAATTCTGAATAAATAAAACATGTACATGCATACGGTACAAAACTCAGAGAATAGTAGATTGAATATAAGTAGATTGAATCTTATGATAATTCTTATGATGATCTTATGATATGAGAATTCTTACGATAAATGTATAATAATTAAACTAAATAAGCCTCGTATCGATTTTTTACGTAGCTAGACAGATTGGAATGTACAAAGCTAAACAGCTGTGGAAAACCCCCACCAACGATGGAAAGTCTGATAACGTGGCGATATAAATAGATGGCAAAGCGACCTTGAAATGAGTGAACGATTTCCAAAGTGTTTCTGATTATTCTTAAAATGGCGCATTTGTGCTAAGGAGAACCCTATGCAAACACTAACCCCATGCCTTACCGAAAATCTGTTAATCAATTCACATAATTTGTAGCACAATTTGGAGCACATATGGTACAATTTTATCCCAACATTTCAAGTACACGCACTATAGGACAACTAATCGAAGAGGTGTTCGACGGGATATTTACTTACTTACTTACTTACTTGTAACGTATGCCATGAAAATGATTTGACGAGCGAGCGACTTTGGGGTCCCCTTTGCTAAGTTACGGTAGAAATTTATATATTTTAAAATATGTGTAGGTTCTTTCCAGATGAGACATATATTTCTCTAAAAATATCTATAAAAGCCTTCATTGATCCTCATTATCCTTGCGCCAGTCCTAATGTTGACAAACCTTTACACTAGTATCGAATTTTGATATCGAATTTTGGACTTGCATTCATTCTGAATTTTGAAAGATCATCAAAGTCTGTAAACAACCTCATGAACCTGCGTTCTTTGGGATTATTTTTTTTTCTGACGCGATTATACATTGCCCTGTTGCACGGACTAACGGGCGAAAATGTTTGGGTGTGTGTAAAAGGCAATACAAAGAAACAAGACACCAGACACCAGAAATAGAGAAACGAGATACCAATTTTACAAGTGGCTAATGGCTCTTTGTTTTTGTTGATATTCATAGATACATCACCTGTGTAAATACGCTGGACTGCTTTGTCATTGAAGTGCAGAGCAATTGCCAATTTTGACACTTCATTTACCACATCGGACTGGCTTTAAACTGCGCTCTATGACCCTGTCTGCTTTGATGTACAGGAATTAAGAACGACAGAATGAAATTGTCTGTACAAGCTCCACAAAGTTAGTTCTGACAAACTAATATTAACAAAATCAAAAGGTTGATTTATCATTTCTCCCTTTATATATATTTTACATATATATACATGTATAGTTTAAAGATTTTCAATTTCAGCATTATTTCTAATACTGAGTAGCTTAGGGCAGTGTCGACAAAAAAAAATCTTCAAAACTCTTATGCTCATGTTGTCAGAGGTAAGAAATTAAAGAAAATATACTTAAAAATTAATTATTGGCTTAAAGATATATATATATGTTCTAGTCGCAATTGACTGAACAGAGATTTACAAGATCAACGCCAAGGTAGCAATATACGCCCGTCATGGCCACGACAATGTTAAAACCACTATGTGTATTATGACCTTAACCTTTGACCTTGGTCCAAGGTCATAACACATCCTTAGGTCTAGGGAAACAAATCTGTGAAATATCATTGAAATCCCTACGCTCAGTGAAAAGTTATAGCCCGGACAATGTTAAAACCACTATGTGCATTGTGATATTGACCTTGGCTCAAGCTCATGACACTTTCTTGGATCTAGAACAACAATTCTGTGAAATATTATTCCAATACATGTACTCAGTGAAAACTTATGGTCTAGACTAGGTGAAATCCACTATTTACATTGTGACCTTGACATTTGAACAATGACCTTGGTTCAAGGTCATGGCACTTCCTTACATCTAGACCAACAATTCTGTGAAACATTATTTCAATCCATTTACACATTAAAAACATGTGGTCCGGACGAAGTGCATTGTGACCTTGACCTTTGATCAGTGACCTTGGCTCAAAAGCAAGACACTTTCTTTGTCCAGGACAACAATTCTGTGAAATATTATTTCAATTCATGCATTCACTCTAAAGACATGGCCCGGAAAATGTTTAACCATTATGTGTGAAGTGACCTTGACCTTTCACCAATAACCTAGGATCAAGGTCATGACAATGTCTGCTGTTAAGGGCAACAATTCTGTGAAATATTATTCAAATTTACAAAGAGGGTCAGGAGTTATGGACCGGACAATCTAACGGTATTTGACAATGATAAAACTATTGTGTATAGTGACCTTGATCTTTGACCAGTAACATTGGATCAAGGTCATAACACTTCCTTATGTAAAGTGCAACAATTCTGTGAAATATTGTTCAAATCTACAAAGAGATTCAGGAGTTATGGCTTGGACAAGCTATTTGGACGGACCCGGACGAACGGACAACGCCATAACATAATACGCCCCGTCTGAAGATGGGCGTATTTAAAAAAAGAGTGTCTGTTATCATTGCTTCTCTAACGTTTGTATATTTTTGGTATACAGGGTGCACATTCTTTTAGATACCGTACCTTATCCGTACCTTAAATATATAAGTAAGAAGTTGC
>CAJDSM010043552.1:2335-20611 GCA_903981925.1 Ostrea lurida
AAATGTGAACAAATACAACGTAATTTCATACTTTAAAAAAAAGGTAATAATTACAATAACTGGAATATTGAACGTGAATTTGTCTCAAAGGAACTAGAGTCTAGCAAAGAGTAAACCACAACAATCAGTCCAATTCTTCTATCCTCATGAAGTCCCCCTCTGGCATTTCTCGTAATGCTTCCACAATATTTAGTTTACAGTTCTCTAGGTTAATATATGCCATAATGACAAGGTATGACAACCCCACCCCCTTCTCATGTTGTGCAGGCCAAGGTGGAAAACTAGGTACAGAATCACCCACTAGCTCACAAGGTATGTACCCCCCTTTATCCATGATTGTTCTGAAACACCCAGCCAATCCTCTCGGGACATGGCCAACAGGTAGCTCTGCAATATCTGCTAGAAAACGGTGCCTTTTTTCGTCTGTAAGCATGTCATGGTCGGATTGTGGAAAGGCACACAATGGAGGTATCCAAACTAAACAAGCACACCTGTCGTGGATATTCGTGTATTCCCTATCTACTAAAAACGAGTAATGGGATCCGTATTTGGCGGCCAAATTCGATATTCATGGAAGCCTTAATAATGACAGAATTCTCTAGTCTGATATGAGGCTTAGCTACTTCAAAGTTTGGTTCAAATCAAAGGGTGGATGTTGATGTTACTTCCGGTGGCGCTGTGGATGATGGGAATCCTGTCAATGTGAATGATGACTGTTTCGGTGGTGCTTAAGACTTAGATGACTGCGCTTGTTGACAATAGCTGTCAGAATTGTCACCCTACAATGAATATATACTTCCAGTGTTACCATTTAGATAATAAATAATATTTGAAAAGTATAGTTATTTGAGTATTTCTTTCATTATCAATTTAAAAACTTTAATCATTACTTTTACCTTTGATGTCATAATTTAACACGTCATATTTAACATGCCTTGATGTACAATGACAATCCCCCAACCCACACACCCCAACAAAGCAAATTGGTATTATTTATTACAAACTTTTAATTTATTTAAAGTTCAGACATAGAGAAAGTCAACTGAAAATAAGTTTTTGATCAGTCCAGGTATAGGCTTTATCAAAAGAATGTTCAATCAATAACTGCTTACACATTACAGGTGCACAAACATTTCTTGACCTTTTCACAAACATTTCAAAACTTAGGTTGGGAAACATGTACAATAACACATAAAGTGTAGATACATACATATCTCTAAATTATATGCACAAAATCTCAAAAAGGTACATGTATTTAATTAGATACACTCTGGGCAATGAAATTCTTCTTCATTGCTTATGTCAAAAGGGGCAGCAGTCTTCATGGATCCAGTTTTTATAAATATCACACTGCGCCCATACACTTCCAGTACCAAGAACTTGATCTTCCTCCCTAGTCATGTGGCAGCCAGCGTATTGCTCATCATTCTTGTTCAAATGATCAGATACACTTTGTTCCTTTGTGTTTTTCTCATCTGATTTCTTTTTTCTAGAGTTTTCCTTAATAGCAATTTTCCTATGCCCCTTCACACTCTTCCCCCCTGCACTCTGATCAACCAGGAATTTTTGTTTGGCTTCTTCTCCTTGGCAGCAAATTTCTTTACCTTCTTTTACCTTCTTTACCTTTACCTCCAGGGGCGATGAATTTTCAAATTTAAATAGAGGGCTTCATAGACATGAAAATTAAGCATTTTTTTTTCAAATATATATGAAAGTAATTTGTCCCACCCTAGGACCTGAACATCCGACCCAAAGGCCATGAATTTCAAAATTTATGTAGAGCACTTCATGGACATCATGACCATGCATTTAGTTTTTCTCAAATATATATCGGAGTAGAGAAGACGATTTTCAAATCTGTAATACATGTTTACTAAATGATCACATTGGTCCTGCCCTAGGGCCTGAACCCCCCCCCCCCCGACTCAGGAGCCATGAATTTCACTATTTGTGTAAAGGATTCCATGGATATCATAATCATGCATTTAGGTTTTCTAAAAAATATATATGGAAATAGAGAAGATTATGTCTTTGTGCTATTATGCTGATCATTGTACTGTATTTATGTAGATTAAATAGTTTTTCTAAAAACAAAGAAGACGATGTCTTGAGATTTCATAAACGTCCACTATATGGTCATATTGGCCAACCCTTGGGCCTAAACCCCTGACACAGAGACTGTGAATTTTACAACTTTACCAGTGGGTTCCAGGATATCATAACTATGCATCTAGTTGTTCTCAATCATAAATGTATATGAAAGTAGAGATGGTAATTTTCTAGATTTATTACATGTTCATTCTAAATACTTTTGAATAAATATTAATAACATTGAAGAAGGCTTTTTTTTTTCAAATGTTTTACATATAAACGCTATGTACCAAGTTCCCTGGCCACCCGGCCCTGGGGTCAGAACCCCTACCCCGAAGATCACCACAAAATATCATTTTGGTAGAGTCCTTCCTGCTCTACATCACTATTCATTTAGTTTTTCTTACACATGTGTGGTGGTAGAGAAAATGTTTGATAATTAGTAACTTTTTAGCAGTTTTTGCCCCACCCCTAAAGCCTCAGAGGTGCAAGAGTCCTGAAATTTGCAATTTTTAAAGTGCCGGTTGTCCTAAAATTGTTTCATACCAAATTCGAAAAAGAATTGGAATGGTAGTTACCAAGAAGAAGTTAAAAATGTTCAATTGTTAACACAAGACGCAAGTTGCACATTGGACCTGAGTTAACTCAAGTGACCTAAAAAGGAAATATTCATATCAAGTTATTAGCCATGCTGAGTAGTACTTTATTAAAACAACTCTTATTTGATGTAGACGTACTATAAAGTTGACATTGTTGGATTTCCTCAGTGACATTATCTACGTAGTCTTATAAGATCAACGTTCGTTATCTTTGCCTTTACATCTTTCAACATGATGTTGGAATTCCGATGGGCACTAATTGAATCCCTTTATTAGATGTTTTTATGCTTTTGTTAAATAGCTTCTACATCAGAAGGAAAACCCTCTTGCTTTGACCTTCAACATTTAGATATATCGACGAAGTTTTCTCTATTAACGATCATCATTTTCATATATATATATATATATATATATATATATAATATATATATATATTATATATATATATATATAATATATATATATATATATATATATCTCCTGGTGGGACACTTCGCATAAATAAAAGACACCACAGGGTCTTCCACATCTGCTTCATACTTATAAATTTTATTACCTGATGGAAATATGGCGCTCACGGCTGGTGTGGTTGGTCGACGGAGGATTTCCTGTTTGCGCAACTTTTTGACTGTTCGACAGAGGATGCTTATTCCTCCTATGCACTCGATCCCACCTCTGGTGTGTCAAGCCGTCCATATTTGCCAAACTCTTTTAAAGTTTTTATTCCTTATAGGAGTTATGAGATTGATAACCGTTCGTTACAAGCACGTACAGCCACTGTCGACCGTGCACAACTGTCATGAGACCAATAAGGTAAATTATGGAATATTCCGTAGTCAGAATGAGAGTGTAGATGTCGGCTCAATGATAGGTTGCATTTGTTCTTTTTCATTTTCAGCCCATCGTCTTTCATTGTCATCGACATAATTCATATTGAAGATGAAGATATGTCGCCAATTGAAAAAATTAGGACGTTCAAAATAAGTACATGTGGTTTACATTGGAAAGTTTAAGCTTTCATCTATTAATTTGTTTGTCAAAACCTTGAAAATGTGTGTAGTTTTAATAATGGGCTCCACACTTTGAAGTAAGTTGATTGAACCAGAAAATGTGACAGTTTGTTGAAGTATGTGGGAAGCACAAAAGAGTCGATTGATTCAGTTTTTAATTGTCAGTGATTTACGGTTTAATGATGTAAAATAGTCTTGTTCCAGAATTTGCTGGCAAAGATGAAGTATAGTTTAGTACTCATACGTAAAAAGCTATTCTTTTCAGCATTATTACGTAAATGCGTAAGATGCGATGAGGACGAGAAAAGGGAATGGAACTTACTTAGGAACTATTGGGATGAAAAAATGTTCAGGGTAAAAAGAGCTGCATCTCACATCATATAATTGTTAAAAGGAAATCTTAATTTTCGAGATCGAGATCGAGAGAGAGAGAGTTCATCTATCTGATATCGGAATTTATCATTCATTAGAGGACTAGATATAAGTAACTATGGATCCTGTTATAGCTATACATACTTAAATCGTGTCCAGATGATATACATGTATTTTACACCATGAGACACAGAAAAATGAAGAGAAACTTCAGTTGTAACTTTTGTTGCAATTATTATTTTAAAAAAATTCACTCGTTTTTTTATGATTACACATTTGTCCTCGAAAGAATTTCAACAGGTAAAAAGAACTTTTTAAAATTACAAATTGTACAATGCAAATGACAGTTTGAACGGCATAAGTATGTAACCATTTTCATAATGAAAATTATATGATGCCTCGTTGTTATCAACCACATTAGCATACACTAATTGACCATCTTTAACCAGCTTTCTAGCGAGTGTCCTTGTGACAACACTTCCTAATTTCGCTCTCCTGTACTCGGGCTCCACGTACAACATCCCAATCCCGCCATACTCTAGTTGAAATTCCCAGGCAACAGGGCGTCCATTGTCGGTTTCTATACAGACGTTCTGCAAATTGGAGATAAGATTCCTTATCCTAAACCTCAGGTCTCCATACTGTTCATAGTCTTCTTTATATTCCCACGACTTGTATACATTTTCAACATGAGATTGCTTTAATTCAGAGATTTTAAATCCACCTGGAGTTTCTCTGAAATGTTTGAAAAAAAAGTCGATAAATCTTAAAATAAGTCCAGATGAAGAATATCGATCAGGTGATCATATGTATCAATGACTGCTATACAATCTTTTTGAAAAGGTGAAGATACCGAACAGTGGTAAATCTCGTATGCACTAAATGAAAATATCCCTTAATTTACTTATCCGATCACTGCATTGTACTTACAGAGGAATTATGTTGTCAGGAGGAAGTGTAAAAAGAAAAGATCTCTTTTTTTCTTGAAGAGGACAGATTTCTGCATCTTTGAAACTGTTAATCAAGGCATCTATCACAGCTGTCGTTAAGCCTACAAATTAACACACAACACATTTTCAACATTAAACTTAAGGAAGTAATTCCCTGAGCTTTTTAGTACAACTGCGCAGGATGCTATATCTAAGTATATACTGGTTCGATACTAAATCCCATTGGTGTAAAAATATTACCTATCTATTACTGAACCCTAATCAGTTGATAAATTTGGTGTCAATTCGAATTTTGAAAGGGTTTGGTAGGGACTATATTTTGTGGCAAGATCCATGTAATCTTTGGAAAGGCTTTGATCTAAGATGTAGTTTTATTTGATATTATATACATTTTTTGTTTCTCTCTGTTTATTCGCCACATAATTAACTTCTTTCCTTTAGATATTATTTCTGTCCCATAAGACTTTAAGTCATTTGGAAATGAAGAATTGAATAATGAATATAATATACCGCTAATGCATAAAATATCGATCAAGAGACATTCTTATCTTGAGCAACTTGGTCTTGATTGGGACTGGATTTCCAAGGGGCGCGATGTGTTGATATGATTCCCATAATAAACTAATGACGATGATGTAGATTAAGGCTCATGCACCATCTAGCGTCAATTCCGATATTAAATGTTTTTCTTCTTTTGGACACCATCTAGAGTCAATTCTTTAGAAAACTGTTGGTTTTCTATCGGTGATCAATCGTTTTGTAACGGGGTGTTTATTCTATATATGAGTCTGGGTTTTTTAAAGCTAGTTTGTTATGCAGTTCGTACTTGCTCGTTTCAAGTTATCGATTTTACACTTTCAATTTTACATGGACCAGTTACTATGGAATCATTATACACAATGATCATTTATTCGAAATGTAGTTCGGAGTGGCCCGTTCCATTGTATTTGTCTTGTAATCAATACCTTATCAACATCTTATGGCAACCTTAAAGTAAAAGACAAAATATATATTCTGCGCACATTCAAGAAATTTTTACACAACATCTTCACATTAAACTTATTCAATATGCAAGTGTTTGTTCTGCGTATATTCAATTTTTGAAGCGAGGCATGCTACTTACGAACAAGTTGTTGCAGGTGGTTTCGAACAATCACATTTAAAGGCATCTTCGCGAGCCAAGTGCCGATTCGCTTACTCTAATCTACCCCTTGGCTGATTTAGTCGCTACTGAATTGCCATCTAACGGACGATGCGAGTTATCGCTCTTGACGTAAACACTCGAGTGAACAATTGTTTGTTGTTGTTTTTATCTAGGTGTACATACTTGTTGCGAGCTTATATCACCTTTATCTTTCGGGCGTAAATCGCGTATTAAAACTTGCCTTTCTGTCTTAATGATTCTACTTTGGTTTTTATGTCATGCCTCAATCGGGTATGAATGGCGCAATTTGATTGGATGCCTTGGAAGTCAAAGCACGGCTTAGAAACTCGACTAAATCTGCCAAGGGGTAGATTTAGAGTAAGCGAATCGGACACTTGGCTCGCGAAGATGATTTAAAGGCAGAATTTAGCAAATTCTATGGTCGTTATATAACGATCTAGTTTGCCTATTTATCCTGTCTATGGGTTAAATGCTGTCTGACGTGTTTCATAGGAATTATTAAGTCGTTCTTTATACACATATTTTGACCATGAATTATTCCGAAACCGTTTACCTGATCAAGACGGCTCACATGAGCTGTCGAAAGGGAATACTTAATCCTCCTAGGCATCTGATTCCACCTCTGGTGTATCAAGGGGTCTGTGTTTACCCAACTCTTGTTTTGTATTCTATTTGAGACTTACGAGATTGATCACTGTTCATTATATTTGCCTTTTCATATAGTGTAGAGCAAAGGATTTTTGTTTTTTGTTCTATATTTAGTTACCCCTAACGAAGAAAGGTGATGCCAGAACTTTGGAAGCGTGTCGTAGCAAGATCTCCAGAGATTGACAGTGATTTGGTTGTTTGCAGAAACCCACAGCAATTGGCCTGGTATTCTTCCTCTGTAAAAATGCAGATTTTCATTATTTGTGTTTTAAAAAACCTGCACCTTATCTAGAGAAATTAATACCCTATCAATCTCATAAAATCTGGTGGATTATTAGGTAACTGACCTCACAACATCTGACTTCTTTTTGCGGTTATGAAACACACAACTTTATGACAAACGAGATTAATTCAGCTTCTCCATCGTCAACTTCTCATATGGCCCCTCTCAATTTATTCAATAAACGAGAGCATGTTCTGCCTATGATCGCTTCGTCAATCAAGGCAGACTACAGACGAGGAAGTTGATATTAAAGGTCAGATTTTCGTACATTAAAGAATTACATTGGTTATATGACGATTATGTTTTTGGATTCAACTGACAAAGTGTGTACCAACATTGTCTTTATAAGGCTCATTATCACAACGGTATTTCAAACAAAATTGGCATTAATTCCAAATTTATCCTCCAAATTCCCCTTGAAATGATGAACATTTTCACACTCCTGCTTTCAGTTTTGTAGAACTTAAATATCCAGGTCAATGGGATGTATAAATATTAATTACCTTACCTCCCGGGGGGGTCTCTTCCTATATATTGGTATACACAGACGTGCCGCTGGTATGGGTCGCTTTTTTGATCTGTCAAATATATCCCCACTGGGCTGCATATTTTCGGTCAATCTGATTATATCACCGGGTACGATATTCTGACACGCCATAAACATCTTATCCACTGGAATTGATTCTCGCTATAAAATTTCAATCATTGAAATATAATCTGACTCTTCCCCCACAATAATACTAGCATCCCGAGTATATTACAATTAAAACAATGTGCACGAACTCTGCATGGGCAGTACACTATGAGGCCCTACAAGAACAGGGGTTCACTTTTGTCATGAAGGATATGTCGGGTCACTGAATTTTCAACGGACAATATATGAGGTATTGCGTTTCAAATAATATTGATATATTCTTATGAGGGGTGTTCGTGGATAAATTTCCAGCGGACGTTGCCTCTACCCATAAAATGTATAGGTTTGCAGACCGCCCTCTCGGCGCTTAAAACCTTTACTGGAATCCTAAACTACACAAAAGCCCTTACTCTAAGGTAAATATCAACACGATGATGGAGTTCCCTATTGTTTGTTTATCAGATCTTGCAACATTTTAAATTCCATGGGCTCAAAAGATAAATCATATACGGTACCAATTTTGATGCACCAGATGCGCATTTCGACAAATTATGTCTCTTCAGTGATGCTCAAACCGAAATGTTGGAACTCCGAAACATGAAAGTAAAACTCTGTAAAAGTGATCAATGTAGTGCCAAAAGATTGGGGCCAAAAACTTCGAAGCGTTATTTGTTAGCTGACATGTTTTACATGTAATAGTCTTACGAAAAAGTATTCATTCAACACCCTCAACAGGACAAGAACATTCTCTATAGCTAGCTATAGTAAGTAGTAATTTCAAAATATATATCATTAAATCAATCATTTTCATTATGTGTTGACTATATATCCAAATGATTTCGAAGTAAAAGGGAGCAAAAAATCTCCCACATCTCCTTTGTACTTAGATATCTTATTCAACATAGAAATTAACAGCAAACTAACCACTCAACTTTATGACATGCGGTACGAATTCAACTTCTTGTCAACTTCCAATATTTATGCAGAATCATTCCATTATCAACTGCATATGGTGTGTGTATCTCTTTAATTTCTTCGATACACAAGAGCTTGTTCTGTGTATGATTCAAATCGAGGTAGGCTAGCACGAAACAAGTTGATCTTGGAGGAGTTTCAAAAGTCATGTTTAAAGTCACCTGATCCCATATCTGGTATATCCAAGGGACCCTCAATTTGTATTCTGTGTAGGACTTGATTTTGTTTGATCAGTGTTTGTTATCTTCGCTTTTCGTTTCACAAACAAAGATACATTGCTAGATGAAAAGAAGAGGATACGTGTAGCAAACAGTGATCAATCTCAGAAGTCCGAAACAGATTACATAATAAGAGGTGAGTAAACATACATTGATCAGCGGTGGGATCCGGTACCTAGAATAGTAAACATCCCCTATCGACCAGTCAAACCCGCCCTGATCCTATTGTCAGGTAAATGGAGTAATCTGTAGTCAAATCAGTGTACATAACGGCTTATCAGTTGCTATGAAACATGTCAGACATCATTTGACCCAATGACAGATCGTATAGGCAAACTTGATCGTTATAAACACCATATAATTTGCAAAATGCTGACGTTAAGCGTTACTATTAAACACCTTCAAACCCTACCTTACTATCGATGATGGCGACTGCAGAGAAATTCGGCCAACTGTCAACCAGAGCTGTTTTATCCGTCACTAAACCCCTCCTCAGCAATTTCAGTTGATTAAAAACCTTTACAATGAAAGTTTATTTTCAATGTGCACGTCAGTGGAACGTTGAATTCACATATCTTACTATGATTAATACCTATTTTCTAATCAATTGTACCTTTTTATCTCATTGAGAGCTTTGAACAAGTTATTAGATGCCAAAGCTAGTCCAGACTTGGATTCTTCAACACCAGAATATAGAATGAATGCTATGATTATGGATGTTGCCCATCACAGGCTCTTTAAATCACCGCGGATTACGGATAGTATAGATACAATCTCGAGTAGCGCAGATTAGAGCCACAATATGGGATCAAATATTTTCATGAGTATATGTATTGAAAAATCTACCACGGCCGCTGACCTAGGACCTAGACGGCTAGATAAGCGATTTACCTTAATATAATAAACAAATCGCACAGAAATATGGTTTTAATTAATGATTGTCAAATGAGTTTAAATGATAAATTAGCCTCATGATCATAGAAAATATACAGGACGGGATGGACAAGCATGTGTAGTACAAGACCAGGGAGTAAATATGGATATCAAGACGCATAATGTTTGAATCAATACCATATTTTGTTATTTATTTTGTTGCTATCATTTGAAACCGTAATGCTTCAAGAACAATGCTGAAAAGCATTTGTCAGAACTGATTCCTTACATTGCCATATGCAACCAGAAACAGACTTAGGCGATTTTTTTCCGATCAAAGTTGATCATTTGTGTTTTATGGCAAAATCTTAAATATATCTTCCAGCACATACCTGTAACAAATTCTGTGAGTTTAATTTCTCCGGACGAAAACTGATGGAAACAGTAATTTTTGTTAACAGGCGCTATTCTCGTGATATCTGACGTAATTGGTTGACACGTAACCAATAAAAATAACGCTTAAAGATTCGGGTACTCTGAGAGACACATGGCGTGTAAAAATTATTTGAAATGAGTTAAAGATAGATGTAATTCAATTACAGATAGGTGTAATTCAACTGAAACTAATATTCAGATACCTAAAGATATGTCTGATTATTTCACCTGCTTTTTAATTTAGGCTCATCTTTAATTTTATTCGGAGTTTTGTTCAATATTTGAAAATAGGTACAAATATTTGAAAATAGGAATAGATATTTGACAATCTAAGGTACAAATATTTGAAAATAGGTACAAATTTATGAAAATAGATACAAAAAATTTAATACATGCTAATTTGGTGTTCCATATACATGCAATGATTTTCTGCTGAATACCACTACTGAGTTAAATATAACATACATACAAGTGCATCGTAAATTGCATCAAATTTGTACTTTGAAAATAGTCATCGAATTGATTCTAAAATTATAAGTTGTACTGAAAGATCAGACAAAATAAGGAATAAATACATACACAAATAGAGTAAGGCAATTCTTTCTCTAGTTCCGTTTCTAAAGTGGCATATTCTGTTGAGATCACTTCATGTACCGCCATTTTTGTTTTTATCTAGAACCAACGCAACTAGTACGGTCATTAGGTGGAGCACGTAACATGCATAATTTTAACACTACAAGGTGAAGGCGGACCTAGTTTTAAAGCAGAGGACACGCATTATCCAGTCACTTTATGAATATCCTACCAAAACAACAGGTGATGAAGTAACCAAAACGCATTATCAGAATTTAATAAGCATGGATGGTACATGTAGATGCATAACTAGCACTTCTATCTATTTCAGTCCCCTATTTTTCTAAATTCTTCTTCGTGTTTATCTTTTTGATAACTTTGTTGACCTGTAGTGCGGTATATGTCTGTCTATCTTTCCGCAAACTTTACAAATTTCTAACTTCTCTAGAACCACTGCCAATTTAAACCAGACTTTTCATGAAGCATCTTTGGCTGGAAGATTCAACATTGTGTAAATAAGGATCCTTACGCTATAGAAAAGGAAATAATAAAAAAAATAGTGAATCTATGACGGTCTTTAAAACTGTCGTTGCAAAAATGAATAAATACTTGACTAATGAGTGAGGATTACAAAGTATTCATCGTCCCGGGGATATGGTTGGAGGGCACAGTTTGTTGGAGGGCACAGTTTCTCGAGAACAACACTGATTAGTCATATTAATATACAAAGCTTTCTAAGATAGATTACATCAAGTTGTTTAAATCATTGTCCTTTGTTATTGAGGGTATGTAATATACAATCCTTATAGTCTTCTAAAAAATATTTCTGCTGTTAAAATATTTTGTATAAATGCTGTATCAGGTATGTCGAAACACGAAGTTGGGTAGACAGGGGGCCTGGTTTATCCCATTTTTACTCTATAAGTCCTAATTACGAGATAAGTCGTAATAAAACATATACTAAGTAGTACATGTACCTACGACATGATAAGTCGTTCTAATGAGATAAGTTGTAGCTACGAGATGATAAATCATACTAGTTAACGAGATACACGTAATAAGTTGTAATAACGAGATAAAAATTCGCAAGTACGAGAAAAAGCAAGTCGTACGATCGACATAAGTCGTTATCATGAGATACTAAGTCGTAATCAACATATACTATTTCGAAATATACCGATATTTTGAAAGTAGTAATAACGAGATATTGTGTCGTAATTACGATATGCTGAATTGTACGTTTGTTCTTCCAACTTAGTATCTCGTACGTACGACATAGCAAATATAATATCAATTTGAAAATGTAATATACTCATTATTATTCATAGTTGTACGTAATCTTAAAGATAAAATGGCGAAGTAACAAAGTATCAAACGTAATCATAATCCAAATAAACACATGCAAAATCGAGTATAGGGCAACACGGACCTTCGACAAAAGCGAAGGCAGGATCAGGTGCCATGGAGGAGTAAGCATCCTCTGCTGACCGGTCACATCCGCCGTGAGCCTGTAGTCGAAACAAACTAAACGGGGTTACCCGTAGTCAAATCTAGTATGGATATGACAGTCTAACAAAGGGTATGAAACAAATCAGTCAACATATGACTTAGTGATTTTGTAATCGCAAACAAGGTCATTATAGTGACATATTTTGAATTGTGTATGTTATAGAAAAGTTGTTGTTGCAGGGGTTTCCACAGTCATGTTTAAAGGCAGCATTTCGTAAATTCTATGGTCGTTATAACAATTTAGTTTACCAATATTACCTACCATTGAGTCAAATGCTGTCTGATGTGTTTCATAGCCGCCATTGTGAAGCCGCTTTACACACACTGATTTGACTACGAGTGTTCTGTTTATCTGATCAAGACTATGGGCTCACGGCGGTGTGACCGGTCAACAGGAGATGCTTAACTCCTCCTAGGCACATGATCCCACCTCTGGTGTATCCAGGGGTCCGTGATTTCCCAACTCTTGTTTTTGTATTATATTTAGGACTTACGAGATTGATCACTGTTCGTTATCTTTGCCTTTACATTCAGGTGCTTAGGTGGAGTAAGGATCCCCTGTTGACCGGTCACACCCGCCGTGAGCCCATAGTCTTGATCAGGTAAACGGAACAGTCCGTAGTCAAATCAGTGTGTGAAAAAACGGCTTAACAATGGTTATTGAAACACATCAGACAGGATTTGACTCAATGATAGGTCATATGGTAAACTAAATTGTTATAACGACCATAGAATTTACGAAATGCTGCCTTTAAACGTGACTGTTGAAACCCCTGCAACACAAACTTGTATGTAAGTAGCTTGCCTCGATTCAAAAACTGATTATACGCAGAACAAGCTCTTGCGTATCGAATAAGTTGAGAGACATACACACCATATGCAGGTGATGATGGAATATTGCTACACAAAATGGGAAGTTGACGATGGAGAAGCTGAAATCGGAATTTCGGGCTGAGCATATTTTTAGTCAAAATTATTGTCAACAAGTACCTTTCAGGGACGCAATGAGATAAAGTAGTGAATTGGAAGCATTAAATCCGCTTTGATCCGTATTTCATTAATGAAATCCATCATTGTGTAAACCTTTAAGCAGAAATATTTGTTGTAATGATTATATAAAAACTGTAAAATACTGCATCAACAGTTCGAGGATTTTAATAATTTATTACGGCACTATCATTCGGGATTTCGGAAGTTGTTTAAAAAAGAAGTCAACGGGGGATGCTTACTCCTCCTGGGCACCTGATCCCACCTCTGGTGTGTCCAGGGGTCCGTGATTGCCCAACTCTTGTTTTTGTATTCTATTTGGGACTTGCGAGATTGATCACTGTTCGTTATCTTTGCCTTTAGATTTTAATAACCCAACCTAAAGCTCTATTTCTTTCATTCATGATTTATATCTTTGTGACACCATTATGCAAACGTTATGCAAACACTATGCAAAGCAAATTATAGTACTGGCAAGATCAATTTCGTTTCGTCGTTATATCTTAGTGCCGTTCTATAATTTTGGTAGAATTTTTACAATGTATGCCGACTAGAGTTTAGGTTGTGCCAAGTCAAAATATTTCACTGTGAACGTGTAGCATGTTGGAGTATCTTTCACTTGTACTTAAAAAAGCAACTTTGCTTTGTGGAATGTATGAAAACTGAATATTAAGATAACGGAAAGGGACGAACCGGGCCCTCTACCCAACCAATCTCATTTTTCAAACGTAGTGTGAGATACATGACCGTACGTTCTAGTTCTGGCTAATGGGTTTAATCCTTCAGCTCGATCTGTATAGCACTGGACTGTAGTGCCAGAGGTTCCGGGTTCAATTCTCAGCAGAGGCATGAATCAGTCTCCGTTACAGTTGGACCCGGCTAATCTCAGACTGCTGAGAGTGATTGTCCCCCAGAACTTCGTCCCACAGGCGCTGGCACTCCGGGAGTCTGGGTGCCTTTCTTTCATTGAAGGGGGTAATGTGGTAGTGTTAGATATAGGCCTTCCTACTAGCTCCGGCTTATAAGCTCGATCGGTAGACTGGACAATCTGTCGTGCCGGAGGCCCTGGGTCTGATTCTCGTCAAAGGTGTAAACTAGTCTTTGTAAGATTTCATCCGCAAAAAAAAAAAAAAAAAAAAAAAAAAAACAGCGTAAGAAAGGATTTCCTTAGTAGATCACAAATTATCTTAACAACATAATTGAAGATTAAATGATATTTCTTCTTAGTAAATGTAATTGTAAATTATCCACGAGTGACAATAAATTTCATATTGAATTCCTACAAAATCAGAGTTAAAAAATAACGAGGAAACTTATAATCGTATATCTCGATCTATTCGCTTATACTGACAAAGTTATGGTACAAATATTGATTCAGGACCAGGTGTAGATTGATGTAATCTGTAAAATGTAAATTTCTGTAAAACGCTTGTCCCTGTCATCGATTACTTACTTACTAGTACGCTATAAGTAACTATTGTTGATACACGACGAGGCTATCCGTATATGCTATAAAAACCCTGATACAAATTATTATAGAATACCGTTTTCATCAAAAATGGTGGATAAGTAGATATATCTAGATAATTCTACAATAAAAGTACTTCGAATTCATGTCACCTTTAAGCTTCTCTTTTCATCAATTTTGGTGCCAATAAGATATGACTTGGGTAAATTTAAAACGGACTGAGATAAATGGTCCTCTTGGTCAACCTGACTCTCTCTCTCTCTCTCTCCCTCTCTCTCTCTCTCCTCTCTTCTCTTCTCTCCTCTTCTCTTCTCTCTCTCTCTCTCTCTCTCTCTCTCTCTCTCTCTCTCTCTCCTCTCTCTCATATATATATATATATAATATAGGAAAAATGAATACTAGATATGTATTGTTACATGTAAATTGATACTTACTATGTATAATATTCTGTCTGTCTGTATTCTACTTTCAATGTATCATGCACATGTAAGCAAATTGAGCAAAAAAAAAATAAAATAATAACAATCACTAATTATCGTTCTGCCTTTTCGTTTTGTCGTCTTTTCACCTCAAATTATCGCCACGACGTCAAAACACCAAGCACAAGGACTGCAACATCGGTAGCTAATTTAAAGATTTTCTTTGTCTTTTCGCATTTGTTTTGTCATTTTTTCGTTTGCCACAAGATATACAAGAAGTAATGTAAATTAAACGGTGGTCCCAGCTAGAATTTTATCTTCTCTTGTAGAAGCTTTTGTATACACTCTGTATTGATGATAGATAAAGGCAAATATGGCAAATTCTATTTTCGGTATAGGGATCTAATTCACAAATACAACCTATCATTAGTGTTTTATACCTATCTTAGTTCTTTCTGTCTGCAAAATGTCAGTGAAGGTAAAGATAACGAATAGTGATCAATCTCGAAAGTCTCAAATACACTGATTACTCCTTTAACCTGATCAAGACAATGGGTTCACCTCCCGGGTTCACCTCTGGTGTGTCCAAGGGTCCGTGTTTGCCCAACTTGTGTTTTTGTAAATCTATTTTGGACTTGCGAGATTGGTCACTGTTCGTTATGTTTGCCTTTACATTAGCTTACTATAGGACTTTGTACAAACTATTTTTAAATATGTCACCATGTGTCAGTACATTTAGAGCTCTGAAGAAAACTTGTGGACGACCAATAACACTATATAGATTGAACTTTACCTGGGAAATTTGGGTGAATGGACGCTTTTCATCGAGACATGCGGTATCTACTGTCGACATTTTATCCTGAGCAACCTTTTGTGGCCGATACCATGGGCTCTGACACTATACCTTATTAATTTTGTTGTACATTTTGTAAATATTGTTATCATTCTAAATATTCATTTTGTCCTTGATTGACAAAAAATCATCCATTTACTACAGTGAATAGATTTTCAAAGAACCCAACACAATTTGGGGTTATTTGTGACACATATTAATGCGAGTAATCTTGGCGCTGTCTTTCTCAGGAATAAAATATCATATACATGTATTTTCTTGTATATCAAAGTTAAAACATCGATCTCCTATTGTGACCCTACCCTACTCTTTGGGTCATGATTTGAATGCATTTGAATCTACACTCATGAAGGACACTTCCACGTATATTTTGTTCTTTTTTGATTTTAGTCGTTCATGTGAAATATTTTTTTGGTTTTAAATGTCAACCATAGTTAACTTTTCTTTATTCTTTCCTCCTTTTAGAAAAGTGTTCTTCTTTTAAAGGATTTAAATTTCCTCTAACCAAGAATGTTTTATAACAAGTGTGGTTGAATTTGGTTAAGTGGTTCTCGAGAAAAGGTTAATAGAAGAAGAAGAATTTAGAAGGGATAAATCAGGTGACAGGAATGCATAGGAGTGCTTATCTATGCATCCACAAACACCATCCCTGCTTAATGATTTGTTTTAAAATGCGTGTTGTGACCCAATGAATCGCTTGGTTGAATTATTCCTGCCTACTAGTGGACTTTTGCGAAATGGGCTGACTTTTACAGTTTACGGCTGACTTGGACACGATCATGATATACGGAGGCGTTTTAGTGCGATATCAATATACATGAATTACGCGATGAACGGTATTCCGGTGTAATTTGTTACAAAAACACGAATTAGTTAATAGATTAAAAGATACCAAAGGTAAATAAGCTTTTCGAAATGTCTGAAAATGTTACAAAACAAACCCATCTGGGTCTCTTACACTCAATCTAAGGTCTGTGCTTGGTGCTTTATGGTGTTTTAGCTTTTGAGGGACTCTTTCATGTAATCGTACATCATGCTCCGACCGGGACATGATTACTAGTTATGCAACTATCATATGACTATTTTCAGGTGTAGTCTATTCACTTGTTATTCCAATCCTGATATTATCTAATTTATTTAAGATAAAAAGTAACGCAATTTGAACATGCTACACGGCTTTCCAATAGTCCCACCTAGCCCCCCCCCTCCCCCCGCCACACAATTGATGTTTAAAGGAAATCTTCAAAGCGAGGTTGCTGCACAAAAAAGTGAAATGCAATCTGTACTTGATTAGATACATGTACAGTGTATACTTCGATCGCTCTAAACGACTAAAGGTTTAACACTGAATATTCAGAAAATTTAGGAGCTAACTGGACACTCTTTTTCTCTTCTCGAAGCCATTATAAGCTTTAGATCTCCGTTTCGTCCATTTATTTGTATATAAAATTACTCCATTTGATTCAATAATATATGGAAAAGGAAGCAAACCGTTAACTTAATCAAGGGCGAAAGTAGTGTTTTTTAATACAGGGGAGGTGGACTGTTTGAGCCGAACCCTTACTCGAAGGGGGGGGGGCAGCTTTCCAATATCGTTTTGTGAGGAAGCAAAAAAAAAAGGAATTAGCCTCTGAAAAGGGGAGGGGGGGGGGGTCTAAAAATCCCTTGAAAGTGGGCGGAGGGCCGGGCAAACCTTCTACAAAAAGCACTTAAAAAGGGGGGGGGGGGCGAATCTTCTGAAATATCCAATTGAAAGGGGGGCTAACATACTCTTCAATTATGTGAACTTTAAATGCAGAAAAAAAATTTTTGTACCAAAAAGTGCGGGGGGGGGGACATTACTTCTGCCCCCTCCCCCCTCCTCCCCCCTTGCTCCCATGCCCCCGGCTCCATTTCTCCGTTTTGTGGCAACTTGTACATCATTTGTGCAGCTTTACATTTCCTACATTTGCAAGATGATCTCGAAACATTTATATGCAGGATCTCGATATTAGAAACATAGCAACGTTCTGTTTTAATATGGTGAAATTCCTATGTTGATAAAAAGTAACATACCATAATTTCACTTCTGGTGTTACATTCGACTTTAACGGCAGCAAACGCTGGCGCATTTCTGAACCATGCTTCAGTTCTTTAACCCTCATTATGGAATTTTAAATATGAAATATTTTAAAAACGTTGAGGCAATTTGGAACATTCTTCGTATATTGCATC
>CAJDSM010043558.1:0-7500 GCA_903981925.1 Ostrea lurida
CATTCGTGTCGCACCGACACATCTAGTCTATGATTTACGTTACACGGTGAAGGAAAATGTTTTATATTGTTTCCTCTAAATTTCAATTTGATATAGCTTTCTGGTGGGCAACCTTGAGATTTTTGGGGTATGCTCTTTCTGCCTGTCTAATTAGTTTTTGCATGAAATTTTAAATAAGGATATTTATGATTCTAAATCTTTTCAAACCTGATGAATTTTTGCAAAAAATAGTGGGTAAAATGTGAGAAAAATAATCCTTTAATTTATTATTTACTCGTGTGGGATAGGAACGTTCCACTTTTAGAACAAGATTCGCTGTTTAGGACTCGGCAAAGCGTCGTCCTAGACTGTGAATCTTGTCCCCTTGGTGGAATTTCCCTATCCCATACTCATACTGATGAAGGATTCTATTAATATACATCAGTATGGAATGCACTATAATATACACAGTCAGCTCAGCTTGAAATGCACGATCATATATATTGTTTTGGAATGACTCACGCATACTCTGGCCATAAAACTGTAAAATTATATTATCATTACTTCATCAATAATGTCAATTCTGCCCCTAAGAATCATTATGTACTGGTCATTTTAACTGTATTGAGACCTATCAACTATAACCACGCATGCGCTAATTGATTGTAATCTGGAGTATGACTTACACAAACTATGAAGCATATATTAATTTATATATACGATTTCAAGATGAAGATTTATTCAAGATTATCATTTACTATCATTACATAAAAGGGATATTCATTGACTTCCTGATAATGATCCCAGCAGACATTGATGTTACGTCAAAATCCATTAATTTGAAGACGCGTTTCACTTCAAACGCTTCCGCTTTTCCTGTTTATGATACTGAATTTATTTCTCTGAGGACGAGGATTTGTGCTTTGGT
Organism: Ostrea lurida; assembly: GCA_903981925.1. Taxonomy (NCBI): domain Eukaryota; kingdom Metazoa; phylum Mollusca; class Bivalvia; order Ostreida; family Ostreidae; genus Ostrea; species Ostrea lurida. The sequence goes on from CAJDSM010043558.1 coordinate 908, forward strand.
TTGACGTGGCTTTTAGTTAAGTTTTGCTTCATTAGGGTTACGACAGAATTTGGAAATTAATGAATGTATTTTGACTCGTAAGGAGTGCTCCAAGTCTCTTGGCCTAGAAACAGAAATGTATTTCATGTGATTCTTTACTCGGTTCCGAAGATAAATTAACATTCTGATATCTTAAGACAATATTTATTCTTTAGAGGGAATTAATAAATACATGTCAACAGTTTTATAAGAGTTATAGCCCATTATAGAACGACTGTGCATAATGCACAGTTACTGATTTCAATACTGATCGCTTTTCGTGATGTCTTTTTAGTCTATGAAATATATCTTTCTCTTCCGTTTTACAAGAGATAAATTATTCCGAAATTTCACCATTTACTATTTGTGAAAAAATATACATGTACGAGAGTTGTCCCAAAAAATCGTGGACAATGTTGATAATTCGTTTATTTGTAAGGAAATTGTATTAAATTTCTTTTGCCATTTATTAGCATCATTTATTACTATTTTCATCAAAATGTATCTCTTAATATTAACATAAAACAAAAATCAAACACCTATGTTCATGAATCTTATATTTTTTCGGGTGATATGCAGGCTATCACCGAGATTTTAGACGGTAAAACTTTTCATCAATGCGCTTCGCGCATTGATGAGTTTCACCGTCTAAAATTCGTTGATACCTGCATCACCCGAAAAAATATAAGATTTATTTCTTATCATTTAATTTTATATTACAACAACAAAATAATGTTCATTAGACTTGATTTGTTGTTCAGGCACGTTGATCGAAAAATCACCTCAATTCTTAAAAGGTGTTTTAACCAATGAGTATCGGCGCTAGGTGATCACGTGAAATAAAATTAAATGATATATCTGTCGGCGCACAAATCATGACGTTACCAGAGTTCTTTTTCAAGTACATGTATTGTCCCCGATGCGCGATACATTTTTCATGTCGTTTCACCCATTTGTCAAACACATCTTCAAACCACGCCTGATTCAGAAACACGTTGAAATTCCTCACTTCTCCTTCCAGATCAAATGTTTGCCCCCTCAAGCTGGCCTTCATAAGTAGAATATAGGCAAAATCGAACGGTGCTATATATGTGGGTGTCGAAGTCCGATAACCCCGAGTTCTACATCTATTTCAGCCGATGTATGCGCAGAGGCACTGTACTGATGATTTATAATATTTCAATGTCATATTTTGCTAACATTTCTGTGATCTGATGTCCGTTCCAGCTCCCGTTTTGTCTGAGTTGGAGTCAAACCACGATCTACACAAAATTTGATAATTTATCTGTGAGCCGACAATGTGGTTGCCGTTAAATTGAAAAACATTCATTACAGAGCTGTTCTAAAATGACGTCATTTCTCTGCCATTTATGACTCTTACGCTTGAAAACATAGTATAATAGGCAGAAAACATCATAGATTCCGTTGATATAAATTTGAATGCGATATATCTATTACGAAGCGATATCCTTTCATCAAACCCAATGGATCATAGAAAATGTTCACTTATATTTGTACGTGCGCCAGTATGGCTTATAGAGCACTCCTTAATTTGAAATAGCTCATTTATTTGATATGATATTTGTTTTAAATTTTACACTTTTGTTTGATGTAAGTTAAAGTTATTAATGTAAAAATATCTTTTGGATCTGATGCGTAGTTTGGAAATTATTAACATTGTCCTCGATTTATTGGGACAACCCTCGTATTTCTTTTAAAGAAACAAAATGTGAAAAGTATGACCATTTCCTAAATTGACAGGAAGTTTACTGTTTTCTTAAAGAGGCATGAAAGTAACAACAACTACATCAATATCTATAAATGTAAAATAATGAGGTAATTGTGAACAAATAGAACTTTAGAAGAATGGTGTAGATAGAATGCATCGTTTTGCGCGGAAAACTCATTACCTGTGGTCCAAATTAATGATTGGTATTATTACTCGACCTATTATTCATGACTGGGATTTGAATTACACGATGCTGAGGCATCATGCATTCAATTTTGGAGTGCACTACAGATAAACACTCTCGTCCATCTTCATTAACTCCCCATAAACGTGTGAATTATTGATCACTGTGACCAATACTGAGGTGACCATTAGCGAGACGACAATCGAACACGAGAATGTGTGAGCTGCTGTACTGGGGAAATAGAGTCTTCGTGACAGCAATGTAATACTCAGAGGGACATTCCTATCCGATATGACACTTAGATGTCCGCCTGTAGTAATTTCACTGGCCAAAGTAAGTTAATTAGACGGACTTCGTGTTATTTACATATCAAATTTTCATCGTAATGATGAAAAGAAATTGCCTCTGTGAACTATTACGTCGCGTGTCGCCTCGTGTCATTTCTACAAGAAATCTCGCTTATTCCAAGAAGCCTCAGTGCCCAGTCCTGTCGTTTTAACAATTTCACGTTTCATTAGAATTGTCTGGAAATAGGCACAGATATTAAGGACAATGACTTAAAAGGTTTCTTGTATAAAAAAAAAAAAAAGGGGGGGGGTGTTCGATCGCTTTTTTAGAAAATCGTTTTGTCATATCAAATACAACTACATGTATGAATTCTGTATTAGAGGTAAAAATATATACATACATGTATAATATGCTAGGCTTCAGTTGGTAGTTTAAATTTCTATTTGACAAATGATTAATGTAATAGCAAAGAAAAGATGTTCAAAAAGAGAAAGTTGGCTCCTCAACTTCAATTGCTCAGGATGTTATAACTATTATAGTTCTCCGTATCTCGAGTGCAAAGAGGTCAATATTTATTCCCAAAGGATTAGTATTAAACTTTTTAATATCTATATTGTTAGTTGGCATGTTCATGTATTTATTTGATGCAATGATTGATCTTGTAAATGCAACAACAGATAAATCAGGTTTCAAGTTAATAAATTTTAAGTGCAAAATGGTCAAGTATAACACACTATAGCACAATAATAAGTACAATGACCCAAGGTTACTACGCACAGAGCAGGCCATGCCTATAGCCGGGTACCCGGCTAAAAACGGGGATACAGTTTGTTAAAAAAAACATATATAGGAAACTTGCAATATCCTGACGTGGTTGCATTCGCATTGGAAGAAATGAAAAGACACCCCTTTATAGCCATTTTATCATTCAATGACTAATATGATTTCATTTTATTTATTAATTTAAACTTCGACTTACATCTCTTCATAGCGCCAAACAACTGACCGAATCTCACCCCCCCCCCCCCTTTAAAAAAAAAAAAAAAAAAAAAACAAAAAACAAAAAAAAAAAAAAAACACAAACACCCCCCCCCCCCCTAAAAAAAAAAATTAAAAAAAAAAAACAAAAAAAAAACCCAAACAACCAGACGGACATTAAAAAACCCCACACACGAATATATACAAACTTAGCAAATTACAAAATGCGGAACATTAGACACCATACGCAGCATTGTACAACTTTATAAATCAACAGCAATGACCTCCTTCCTCATCGACCAAGAGTCAGGTCAACTGACGCGCAAAGTGAGACTCGAATGAGCATCAATATTTGTGGACAACGAAACAGTTTTTAACTTTTGACAGGGAACTGAGTGTTTTGCTCTGGGAACGGAAAGATTTCGAATGTTTTGGGACGATTTAAAAAATGCAAACGGAAGAACGGACGGTTAATTTGTGCCGTTATCATCCTTTCATTATTTTAGACGAAAACAACAGAACGAAAAGACGATAGAAAAACAAATTGCATTTTATCGTCTTTTCGCCCCCAAATTAAACAAAATACAGCAATGTTTAAGTGCCTTGTCTATCAACATGTCGTTAATTAAACGAGTTTTTAAACTCAGTTTCCACATTCATAAACTGTAATGTCGAATTTTCTTGTCTTGGTTGTAGTTAAATCAAATGACTTTTCGATTCTGACCAAAACATAAGCCAATAACACAGCTTTTAAAAATGATACCTGTAGTAATGTCGAAAAAATTTGAATTGTTGACGGTATCTTCTCATTTAATCAACCAAATAACTTGATGAAATCGGTTTTTGAATGGTGCGATTTGTTTTCAAGAGGGCCTAATAAAAATCGCTTTTAAAAAACGTTTGGTCGATTAAATGAGAATATATTGTCAAAACGTATTCATTTAGAACGTAACATTGACATCTTGCCGACATAATTTTGCGACGTTCAATATCATATTTCAAAAGTCATGTAATAACCAGGACGACAACCATTTCATTGGATTAATATTTGGCGATAAGGTAAAAGCCATTACGTTGATTTATCGACAACCAAATTTTAATTTGCCTTGGACTAGAATGTCGCTTTTTCATTGGTTAAAACGCATCACGTGGCTGCCGTTTAAATTTCTTTAGACGGTGAGTAGCAAAATAATAGACGGCAATATGGCGACCGTTTCGTCTTTTTAAGTACTGAAACACTAAAGCATCTATATTTGGTCCTCGTAAAAACAAAAAACAAAACTTATTAGGTTTGTTACTGATCGTCTACGGAAGTATGTCGAGTTGTTCAAGTCCATAGAAGGCACGGCTTTGCCTCGCCTTCAATGGAATTGAACCCGACTTATCTCCGTAGACAGTCAGTAACAAACCTAATAAGTAAATGTTGTTCAGTGCATCCAATGAAGACTATTAGTTATTAAAAAAAAATTCGTAGAGGAGGCACTAAACGTTACCGTATACGCAAAGACGTCAGAAAGAAAAGAGGACAATAATTCAAGAATGACACCAAATCCTTTATTCGTCATTTTCCTTGGTATTTTCCCCCTCGTTTTCCCATCCCGTTAATTTGCGATCTCATAGATTTCGACTTTTCTCCCTGCTAATTTCCAACATCATATGATTTTGTCTTTTTCCCCATTAATTATTTGCGATCTCTTAAATTTCGTTGTTTACTTTTTCTTCGTGCTAATTTAAGACTTTGTCTCCCCTCTACGGAAGCATGTATTGTTCATATGGTCTGCTCAACCACAATGTTGTCTTTCTCTTGATTCTAAATGCAATACAAAATACATATTATAAACACAGTAAGTCCGGTGCCAAAAATTTGAACCAATTACAGAGCACACAGAAAGTCCGTTGCCAAGGGTTTACGATAAATCAACATTTACCAAATAAAAACAAGGCATGTATATGATCTTCGAGTCGATTACTAAGTAAGCGATAATTACATCTTTTAACAACGAAAATACATCAGTGAATAAGAATAATCGATGTATTTCTAGAAAACGTGACGGCATTTGACAAATTCGATTCATTTTCCAAGTTTGTGAGGGTTTTTTGAAGAATGTGGCCAAATTTGGTACATTTAAGTTATGATACTATCTCATGGGATATTACAATATTCCGTGAAATGATTTGAAAAAGACTTACGACTCTTTCTTTCTGTAGGGTCCATAATGTGTCTCTGGTCCGATTTTTTAAACCCCGAAAAGTCCGTTGCTGAGCACGCTTAAGCTATAATTCTTTAAAAAAGTAAGGTGATAAAACATGCTCCTCCCATAGACTCCAATGTAAATTCTCCATAGTGAAATAAATCAAACAGTAATCCAAATTTTGAAATTTTTTATGGTGCATGATTATATATATATATATTATGAATCCTTCAAAATGATACCATGATTACAAAAATCCTACCATACATTTGCTAGCTATGAAATAAGGTCGTTATACATTGAATTCCTTAATTACATTGTTTGAATGCATTTGTAACGATTTTAACTTTGCAGTAATTTCATGATTGTCTTGTCGTTAAATTATACTGTCTTTCTGGGCTTGGTCGTACAAAATTACAACTGGCCACTGGAGAAATATACTGGACAAACTGTTGTCTTAGAGTTTACTAATCTTTAACCAGGTGTACCTATCGTTTGTAACTGTGAACAATAATGGCTAATGCAATTGTAAATAAAAAGCACAGAAGGAACTTTCCACATCATGAGGCACTTTTCCTAGACCCGTGGGGATCCGGGTTAGAATAGGTCCTCGGCACCCCTTTCGTGTCGTAAGAGGCGACACCTTCGGATGAGACCGGAAAAACCGAGGCCCCGTGCCACAGCAGGTGTGGCACGATAAAGATCCCTCCCTGCTCAAAGACCCCGAGTGCCGAGCACAGGCTTAAAATTTGCAGCCCTTCACCGGCAATGGTGACGTCTCCACATGAGTGAAAGATTCTCGAGTGGGACGTAAAACAATAAATAATCAATCAATCACTTTTCCTAATTGAACAAGTCAAACAGCACTTAACTAATTTGAGGTCAAAATAGATAAGTCTTACACCGGAAAACGATGTGGTGATCATGTGAGAATTCCTGTTTTACACTGCTGAGAGTCATAATTTGTGACTTCATTAATCTATTTTCTATGGTTTAAGGAGGCTCATTACATCAACATTTTATTTCATGATTCATTTAAACACCTTTCAAGAAGCATTGTTTCACCTTCGAAAAAGTAATACAAACTCTCAATTATTTTATATGATTTTTTTGTGATTTTTTTTAGGTGTATAACAAAACGTTATGTTCACTTCCATGTGTCTTCGAGTTGAATATAGCATTTTATTTCTCCCCGGGTTTCGAT